>PVKZ01000129.1:1097737-1386970 GCA_004027375.1 Macroglossus sobrinus
TTTTTTTTTTTTTTTTTTTTTTTTTTTTTTTTTTTTTTTTTTTTTTTTTTTTTTTTTTTTTTTTTTTTTTTTTTTTTTTTTTTTTTTTTTTTTTTTTTTTTTTTTTTTTTTTTTTTTTTTTTTTTTTTTTTTTTTTTTTTTTTTTTTTTTTTTTTTTTTTTTTTTTTTTTTTTTTTTTTTTTTTTTTTTTTTTTTGCCTTCTAGTTATTTGCGATGGAAGTCTCTACACAGTGCATAAAAGACCTTCTGGCTTTCACACATCACCTTAAATCAGTGATTAATCACCTCCTGTCTTTCATTGTCATTTTCCAGTAGCATCCAGCAAGAACCTCTTATTACTTTCATCAAACTTCTTCAAATTTTTAAGAAAAAATTTCCTTAATAATATGTTTAAGAAGGTACTTAAAATTTGTAATAATGTTATTAACTAAGGTTTTTACTTTTTCTCACTACAAACAATAAATATGTTAATGGTTATTTATGTTTTTTTTTACCAAGTGGTCTATCTAAATTCTTCTAAAAGGTCAACAACAGTGCTCAGAACAATAAAGGTCATCAGGTGCAGTGTTTGCAAATTGTTCTCTTAGAACTGTTCTATGCTTTGTACTGAGAGACTTTAGGCGTTGGAAGAAGGGAGCCATTATGGGAAAAGAGAAGCCAAGCTGTGGAGGAGGGGAAGGTAAGCAGCACCCCTGTACACTCTCTCTCTCTCTCTCTCTTTCATCCTCTCTCTCTCTCACACACACACACACATATACACACACACTTTGTTTCCAAAAGAGTTTACACTGTTTTTTAATTATTTGGCTTCTCCTTAAGATTTTGTTTTAAGTAAAGGGTCACATAAAGCCACTTTGAAAACCACTACTTCTCACCTAACCCCCAATGTTTTAGATGAGGAGGAGACTGAATCTCAGAAACCAAATGCTAGAGCCCTCTGGGCAGTCAAGTGAAGACTCACCTCAGGCTGGTGCCATCAAAGCAGGTGACCACCCCCTCACTCTGCTGTTTTAAGATGTATTCTTTTTTTTTTCTGATTACCCAGCCAGAAAATAGTTCAAGGTGATTCAAGTATAAAAAGTACAAGAACTTTCTCCTTAAAACCAATATGTCTCTTGAGGAGGGGTGTAGCTCTTTTACCACTAGTTGCCTCCTGAAGCTGGCCTCCACATTCTGTGGCTCTCCAGATACAAAGCAGCCTCATCATGTGGACTTTTTTTTTTTTTAAGTTAACAAATGGGTATTTATTTCCATATTTCTAAAGGCTGGAAGCTTAAGATCAGGGTGCCAGCAGGTCACAAACTTTATTGTATTCTCATAGGGTTCAAGGCAAGGCCCATATAGATTTCTACAAACACTATTTTAAATGGGAGATCAAAGATTAAATAAACTGCCTCAGATTTCTACCTATTGTGTATTGAGATTTACATTTTCTTTAACTCTTCTAAATACCTAATTGAAAATGTTTTATAAACAGTGGTTAGTACATAATTTACCAAATCATAATTTACTGATTCACCTTGGATTTGAGAAACATCATCTTAGTTATTTAGACCTTGGACATTTCCGAGACTGAAGATACATTTCTATTTCAGGTTTTTACATATTTTTTGCAATTGTTTTCAGTTCATGTACTTTTGCCCTAAAGCAGTTTTAAGAGAGTACAATTTTAGACATCAAAAGGGAATGATGATAAATACTTTACTTGAACTTTATAACTATCAACACATTTTACACTCTAAAAAATAATCTTAATTATTTCCTGTTTTTCCAGTTTTTCTATTAACTCTTTATCTTCTTATTTAACACTTTATATCATATGACCGATATCTACAATTTATTGTGTACCTTCTGTGTGCTAAGAAATGTATCTGCATCATCTCATTTAGTCCTCACAGCAACAAATATTTAGGTGTGTTATGGACTGTTATTATCTCTATACCATGAAAGAAGCAATGGAGTCTCATAGAAGTTAAGTTTCAAATCGGGCTTTAAATCTTGGTTCATCTGATTCTGAAATTCAAGCTTTTAGCCATATTTTATGTCTCACATGGTACAGAAATAAATTCTGCAATTTTTTGGATGGATCCTTTGATTAAACCTTAATTACTATGGTCTCTCCAAACACTTCAAGTCAAATTTCAAATGATAAAAATTTTGTTAGACATCTAGTAAATTATATTTCATAATCACAGCTGAATCTATCAAGATTCAGAATTCTGAAGACATCCTATTATAGATGCAAACACTAAATTTTCATAGACTCTTTAATACTCAGTAATAACCTTGTGAATTAAAATAAAAGTAGAAATAATAATGATTTGGTTTATAAAAGTATAAACCTCTTGAAAGCAGGGCTTTATCTAGCCAAAAGTATAAGATATATTGTAAAATGTGATCTAGAATCTTAAATTCAGAAAGATCATAGACAAGTTTGCTATATTTGTCTCCTTTGAGAAACCACTTTTTTGGACATTTTAATTCTGTTCATCAACACATCTTTGGTTCTTAGATATGAAGTGATAAAAATAGTAAGAATTAATCTAAGTAATGATGTAATCTAAAGATAACCTAATAAATGTCTGTTAGCATGTGCATTGCATCAGTACTACAGAAAATTTTGATAAATCATTATATGATGAGGATTTATTTGGGCCCAATAATTATGTTTTGATCATATTTCAGATCTAAAAAGGAAGAATAAAGGATGCCAAAAAGGTTGTTACCATCACTATGCATAATAAAAATTATCTAGAATTCAGTTTCATCTTTTATATCTGATAATACTGGGACAAAAAAATATGAAGTATTTTATTTGTCTTTCTCTTTTATATAATTTGCAAAGAATCTGTACCCTTCTTCCAATGTATCCCACTGACAAAATTTTTGAGATGACAAATAGGTTTCTTTGTATATCTCTTTGTAAAATAAACCCTATGAGGTCAAACGAATTCACTTAAAGTCAATACAGAACATAAATCAAGTCACAGAAAGTAACTGAGATTGTATTTCAGTATGACATTAAAATTCACTAGCCTCATTGTTATTTTAGTGGCTGTTTTTAATATTGGCTCTGTATCTGCTTATTACTATTCTGCTACCGATTAGTGTGGTTTCTCCTGTGTATCAATGTCTTATTTTAAATTTTTGAGATGTGAATATAATTGGCTCAGCTTACATTTTGATGCTAAAGCAAAAGTCTCTTATAATAAATGCAATTTTTGCTGACATGATAGCACATGACAAGCAGGATTGTTGACAATTCTCTGGAAGAGTGGCAGCCTATGAACTGTTGTTATAGTCACCAGAACAGCCTTGAGTCCAGCTATCTTAAGGCCTAATATCTACTCATTTCTAGAATTTTTTGAGATTCATCGCAAACTTACAATAAAGCTCAAAAGTTTCTTTGAGCTAGTTTGAGTAGGTTTCCATTCTTTATAAACAAAGAGCCTATTGCAGAAGAGATTCTAACAACCTTGTCAAAAATTTTCCTTCCACTTTTGATGTCTTAAAATATATAGTTTAACTAATTATATCTTTGAAATGTTATTATATCTTTGAAATATTATCTTTTCTAATAGCAAGTTAGAAATTAAAATAAAATATGTTCCACTTCTGTCAACATAAGAAATATCCAAATATGTAGAGAATTTGTATGAGCTTATTTAAACCAAACTGACAATTGACAGGAAGCAGAATTTTAACAAACTGAGCAAATGTTTCAGAGAATGGCAGTTTTGCAGCTTATTTTATACATTAGCATAGAAGGAGGAGATATAAGGAGGGTTGCATGAAATCAACTGGTGTTAGATTAGGGGGGCAGGAGAAAGCAAAGTGGAGAAATCTCTAGGATTGGATAAAAAGTAAAAAAGAGAATCACATACTTCTTTTACATTGGTGGGTACAGGCCAGTTACTAATTAGCATTTACTGCACTTAGAGATAGTATTCAGAGAACAGATCTAGTGTTCTGGTGCCGTGAGTATGTTCTGAGGAGTCCGGTAAAAGGAGATTACTCTGATTCCAAAGCTATGTTATCTCATATGCAAAAGGACAATGAACAGGCTTACTTAAGGTAAAGGCTGATCTTTGTCAAGGAAGCTACAGGCCTAGGATGTGATTACCCACCATGACCTGCTTTTAGGAATTTTTATTCAGACCATTCTAGGTAGTTAATTTTGATATCTGAGTTTATAGGGCCTGTCCTGCTGACTGACCTCTCATAAGCTTGTCAGGTTTAGTATATAGCCCCTTTCTTATCCACACCTCCATGAAAATAGGCAGCAACTTCATTTTACAGGAAATGAACAAATGAGAGCACTTATGAAAATAAGGGGAAAAAAACATTTTTTCCCTTTGTTTTCCTTTCCTAAATATTTAGGAGAAAGTTGCTCTAAACTAAAATACAATGATAGTTAAGTTGCTATCTCTGAAAAGATACTGTTAGGTCCAAAGTGTGGCTTTGCCAAATTTAGCTGTATGGCCTAGGAACCTAATTGCTCTGTATCTTAGTTTCTTACACTTAAATTTGGTAGAATAACTTTCAGGTTTTAACTAGTTATCTTAGGTCTATAAAAATAAACCAAAATCTCTTTATATAGTCATAGTAACTAAACAAATATATGGCTTCAGTGGACATTATTTTATCCTTCTATTATATCCTTCTAGACAAGAATAGGACAATAATCTTAGATAGCTTCATGATCTGGCTAAGAAGTCTGATGACAAGAAGACTGAAGCTTCTTTCTCAGTTGCCCAAGAGATTATGGACCATCTATAGCCTAGTTTAGAGACCCACATTTGTCTTAGACCATAACATAAGTGTCCCTCCTCTATCAGGAAATCTTAAAACTCAAGTTCTTTATTTCGTTTCCACTGAGGGGCATCTACTTAAATGTCCAATATGCTCTGGAATTGAATAGTACTTGGGGAAAAGTATATGCAACAAGTCATAACAGGTGGCTAATTGATCTTTTCCCAAGAGCTCCTTTCGGCAGGTGTTACAAATCTATAATCTAGAGGTGCCTAGATTCCTCAGGCTGATTTGCAAATCTCATCAGCTTGTAAGGTTCTGAGCTCTAAATTCTTGCCTGAGGACCTCACCACTTCAATTGGTAAATATGTGATTCTTGGTTCTTTTTTGGCTGCCTAAGGTCAATCTAATTACTTTGATGATGTAAGAGAGGTATTTGGTGTACTCCAAATAAAGATTGGTTTCAAACATCCAGTTTACTGTCTGGATTTCAGCTATTTCCCTGTTAGCTGTTTCCTCTCCTTGACTAACCTTTTGGTTAGGTTTATTTAGTCCTAGGCTCTTGTTTCCTGCCACCCAGAGCCCTAGTATTATCATATCCAACATTTGCCTCTTGGGGAACAATAGACTAAGTAGGTATCAGGACGGGGCATGTATGTATGTTTAATCTTAACTAAAAACTATGACATAAAGATTTTCAGCTTCATCTTACAAACAAGAAAACTGAGGCTCAAAAATCATACATAACTTGCTAAAAGAACATACAATTAGTGGACAGTGAGATTTCTGGCTCCTCCTCACCACTGAACATAGCAGAATTGCATCTATGACACACCATTAGTTAGATGTTTGCCTTCATCCTTGGTTTGCTTTCCTTTCTTTGTGGAGAGAACTGCCCATGGGGTTATTTATTTTTTTCTAAATAAATCATGGCTATTAAAATGAATCAGAGTTTCCTGGAACCCAACATGCACTGGGACCTGTATTACTCAAATTCTTCCTGAACTTCTTGACTTTCAATTGAGCCAGAAGGGGAAACAGCATAATGGTTAACACAGAGACTTTGAGGCTGGATCAATGTGGATTCAAGTTCTGGCACCAGCAGTAACTAGTACATAGCTTGGGTCTAATTACGTAACATCTCTATACAAGACTGTACATGTAAAGCTTTTAATAGGACTTAAGAAGTGACAAAAAGGAAGCGTTCAGTAAACACTAAGTATTGTTGTGCTACTATTTCATAATTATTATCCATTATTATTATATCTTCCAATGTACTCTCCCAATACTGTATTCTGAATTGAAGTCAAGCAGAGAGTAGGACAAGTAAAAGTTAAGTAAGTGGCATAAAAACCAAAGACTCGAAACAACAGTTCTCTCTTTTCTTAAGCATACGTTCTCAGCTGCCTAACAAGAAAAGAAAACACAGGGCAATGAAACACTTAAAGCTTAGAAAGGAGGAATAGATGATCACACTCCAGGACTTTTCTAAGAATTCAATTGATCTATTATAGTAAGTAATGGCTTTGAAACTAGAAAAAAAAAGAATGGTTAATGGAGTTTTAATGCAGAGGTTACATGGAACCAAATTAATGAATAAAAGTTGAGCCAGAATTTACTAATGAAATGCAGAAACTTTCCCCCTGGATCATTGATCCAGGACCAGCTGGGTTGTCATAATATTTTATATTATAATAGCTTTAATCACAGTGCTGGGGGCATTTTGCACTCTACGATTTTCAGACAGACTCTAGTCCAAAAATACTTATAAAAAATTGAGTGCATATTTCTTAATGGCTAACTGAGTAACTCTGAACAATCTTCATGAAGTGTTTTAGCCCTATATTTGTTCATCTATAAAACTAGTTCCTTTATATGGTGGCTGCATACAGCTTTGGCAGTGAATGGTGAGTACAAAAACCTGATAAACAATGTTAAGTGCAAGTCAGTTGACCCGCAGATCTGTCATCTCAGTATTATGTGATTTGAAGCAGATTGTTCAGTGTCTCTGGCCTCTGTTTCTCTTCCATAAAACAACCATAGTAATGGTATAATTTGTATGGTTTTGCCATTAACAAATCACCTTCCATGCATTATCTCAGTTCATGTAACAGCCCCCTCCTTGCCTACCTCCTTAGGTCGCTCTGGAGATAAAATAAGTTAATAGGTATAAAAAGCCTTTGAAAAATAGAGGACAGTCAAATGCATGCAGTAATAATGGTTTCACAATGTAATTAGAAAATAGTACAGAGAGAAACCACATTTCTATTTTTTAAGCAGACAATGCTCTTAACCATTAACACAAACTTCCACTGGAATTTTTAGCTAGTGAGCATTTAATTTGTGTTGCCGAGTTCATAAACCAGCCAGTGCTCTGTAACACAGAGGGCAGAGCAGCCAATGGGAGAAAGCCTCATCAGCTCCACGCCAAGTGCATCCTCTGATTGGCTCATTCTGAACAACGACAGTTTGTAGCTGTTATTCCAAGAAACCCACACAATGTAGAACTGCTTTTCCTTTTTACACTTCCCACTAGTGTAGTAAATAGTAACTTTTTGCCAACCATTCATAAACCACTATGCCACACACATCTGAAGTTCTTATTTTGAGATATTCTAAGAAATATGCAATCTTTAAAACAACTCAACGTGTTTCAATTCTCACTTTTCTCTGTAAGCTCATAATTTAAAAGCGTTTACATAATGAAAAAGGCATGTGAAAAGCACACAATTATGAGAAGGTTTTTTTTAAAAAAAATCATATGGCATCAAAATGCAATTTGAAAACTCCTAGACTCAGGAAAGTAGCAATCTATTTTTGCTGTAATTTAAAAACTTGCAGATCTAAAAAAAAATCTTTTAAGCAGACAGTGGAACACTCTTAGATAGTCAGTGACAATGCTAGCAGCCATTAAATAAGTTATTGGTATACTTTCTATTTATTGACATTTAAATATCTTTTAAAATTATGAATGCAAATTGTTACAATGAAGAAATATAAAGATAAGATTATTAAGTTAGTGAACTACTATGGAATACGTTATATGTAACATAACAATTTTAACAATAGAATTCAGTACCTCACAGACACCAGAATATCAGTGGTGAAAATTTATAAGTTATACTGTCAAATCCTAAGAGCTTTCAATGGAATTATTCAACTGGTAAATAGGAACTTGTTGAGCAGCTAAAAGTTTCCAAAGGGCCTTGCAGGCTTTGCTAATATTTGGATATTCTTCAATGGGAAACTATTAAAAGGTTTTAAGCTACAGAGTAATATAATCGGATCTCCATTTTAGAAACATCAAGCTGGCTACTGTATGAAGAAGAGATAAAAAGAGAAAGAAAGTTTCCATGTAAGACTAATTAAGAGAACATTTTACTAGTCAAAGAAAGAAAGAGACGCTGAGGCATGAATTAGGAAGCTAAAATGAGGATAAGTGTAAGTAGTCATTTGAGGAATGTAAAGGAGATTGAGCTTTGGGATTTAGACATTAATGAAGTAATAGAAGATGGGTGGTAGAAGAGAAGGAGGAAGCAAGGATAATGATTTACAGCTTTGGCAACTATCTGAAAAATTAACTGGAACATGAAATATGGGATAAGAAAGAGGTTGGTTTGTCTGTTTGTTTTTAATATGTTTTATTTTTCGAGGTATGGATTACTACATTAGACCAGAGATATGTGGAATGTGATATGTCAAAAAGGTATGTCTAGAAGGCCATTAAATATATGGATCTAGCATTCAGGAAAGCAATGTCAGGTACAAATATAAAATACAGGTACAAATATTCTTAAATATTTGTCAGGTACAAATATTTAAGAATCTCTTAAAGCTGGAATCAAGGAGTGAAAGAAATCCATAGAGGAGATGGAATGAAGAAGAGGAGTCTATAAAGATAAAAAGAAGAAACAACCAGAAAAGCAGATTTTTTTTTAAATGGGCAGGGGGAGCTATGTGCTATGAAAATAATAGTAGAATGTATTACAATAAGGTCAGCACAGGTCAGAAAAGAATATTTTAAAAACTGCCTATCTGTTGATTTTGCAACAAGTAGGTTATCTATCACCTTGATGAGAGTAATTTCCATAAAGTTCATGTAGAAGCCAGAGAACAGAAAGCTGAAAAGTTAAGTGGGAGGTGAGAAACTGAGGAAATAGATGTGAACAACTTCTTCAAGAAGTCTGCCTGCAAAAAGGAAGAGAGAGAGAGCAAGTAGAGCTAGAAGAAAATGTCAGATCCAGGGAGGGCTTTAGATTTTGTTTTAAATATAATAAACACTTAAATATTTTAAAATAATGTTGACAAGGAATTGGTAGGTAGTCAGCAGTTACAGATTTAAGAGAGGAAATAGGAAGTAGGTAAAGATCTCTAATCAGTCAAGATGGATTGGGATCCAAAATCTAGGAGAAAGCTTGGCTTTAGATGAAAAAGGGAGCATGTCTCTGTAACAAAGGGAGAGAAGGAAGACAGACAGAGAATGAATGCAGGAAAGGTAGGAAATGGTTTCTTTATTTCTCATAAAGTCTTATGATCAGGTTGGAAATTGAGGCAAGGGAGAAGAAAGTTTAAACAAAGTAAGAAAAGTTAGAAATTGCTGTTGTGGGAATGGAAGAGGAAGGTAAGAGGTAATCGTAGAAAGTGCCTCTCAGCACTGCCACCCTGTTGAGGTCAAGACCATGAATTTTATAAGGCAAATTTGGGATATTCTGTTATTTTTATTCCAGTAGAACTTATCAGCCTGGACATGAACAAGGGGAAGGTAGTCAGGTGGGTTTATTTAGGTTTGTGATTTTTTCCGGAAGGTGTGACATAGGGGAAATGAGGCAAGAATGCTGAAGAAAATAACAATAAGGATAAAGCTTCAGACTCCAAGCAAGGTACTAGGATTATTTATTTATTTATTTACTTACTTGCATACTTATTTATATTTTTTAAGGGACAAAGGAAAAATTGTGCAAAGGGGCTTTGGGAGCTTATATATTGGCCATTGTACCAATCTTTGACATGTATTATTTCACTCATAAGACAGAGTAAACATGTTTTGTGAACTGTAATATTATCTCTATTTTATAAATTCAAAAGTTGAAAATCTCCTGGTCATACTATTAAGACCCAGCGGAACTAGGACTCAATCAAAATGAAAACTAAAGTGTAGTTGACCATAAGGCCCGTTTCTCAATGAAAGTAGTAAGTGGAAAGAATCTCTCCCTGTAATATTCTGTCTTTATAAAATATGCAAACTGAGTGAGAATGCAAAGAATTAGAATGACTAAAATGCATAGGTCAAGATTGAGGACATAATTAATTTCAAGTGGGTTATTATCAAATATAATATTTGAGTGCTGTGTTAAAGCTTAGAGGATTCAAAGAAATTTCATAAATTTTATCTCGATAATTAAAACAATTGTATAAAGTAGATGATCTATCATTTCTATTTTATGAGTTCCAAGAAGTTAAGAGATTTACACAGTCTACTAACCAATGGATTTTGCCTTTTCATTTGTTTGTGAAAACCCTTGGAAAACTCAAAATTATTACAGATGTGTTATTTGCAAGTTTATGCTTCATATATGAGTTTGATACAGTGAAAATGTAGAGTGTATCTTGACACTTCTATTATTTCAATTTTAAGACTATCAAAAAAACACATTTACTATTAGAATCATTCTTTTTTAACTCTTGTAAAGAAAATCTGTTTACTTCACATAAATCAAATGGGGTTGACAGTGGAAAATTGTCCAACATCTCTCTCATGTGAAGATTTGGCTACTTTTTATTCTCTTTCTGTGTAGAGGTCACAACTTAAGACTTACAGATTGTTTTCATTTTGAAAGCATCTGACATAAACTTATCCACTCCCCTCAGACTCAGAACACTTGCATTGTCTTATTACTGAGCAAATAGAGAAATATAGAAGTAAATAGAGAAAAATAAATATAGAAGTACAGGTCTATTAAAAAGAATACAATAAAAATCAGAAAAGAAGGAGACAGAAGGAAAACCAAGAGAGCTATCTAAGTACCACATACTTTGATGTTATTCATAATTTCTTTTCTTCTTTCCCATAAGTGGTCTTCTCATTATACTCTTTCCCTCTTACAGAAACATTTCTGGCTTCGCTAAACCATTAGGTGTAGGCAGATTATTGTAATCATCTGCACCATTCCTAAAAACTGACATATATTCTCTCAATGCCACTGAAATGGTTTAAACAGGTATTAAAATTAAGTCTTTTTTATTAATTAAATTTATAGGACCAATATAATCTAAAAAAATCCCAATATTGGTGTGTTGTTTTGAAACAGAATTTTTTTTTGATCTTAAGAAAACAGCAGAGATAGAGCATTTAAAGAAAAAATTTTGCAATAAATAATTAAGTTTTGGGGTTTAGTACTCAAATGAGAAACAGAAATTATGTCAAATGAGAGGATTAAAAACTTGACAAATGATAAAGGCAGAAATCCTCATTGTTAAAAAATCTAGTATTATCCTAACTCCTGAGTTACATCTACATAATTTTAGAGTAAATTATAGACTTTATTTAAATAAAAAAAGGTTTAGTGCCTACACATTCTATAGCTATATCTATTAGTAGTTGATTAAAAAGAAAAAAAAGAAGGAAGGGAGAGGGAGGGAAAAAAAGGAGAAGGGAAGAAAAAAGAATGGGGGTGGAAAAAGAAGATTAAGAAGATTAAGAAGGAAAATAATAGAAAGTAAATAAGAAAAAAGCATTAAATAATTTTCAGTTATTCTCAGTGTTTTGTTGTTGTTGTTTACTAGATATAGTCTTGGATCCCATAGGAAGGAAAAGTCAGTCTGATTTACACATGGCTGAAAAAACAAGTTAAACAAAATCACTAAAATGTATATCTGTTGGTTAGAAATAGGGGCCATCCCCATAATTTAAGGTGCTTTTCCAATGTTCACATAACCATGTCATCTTTCTCTCTCATGGAAGTTCTCAGGATTTTGACAATGAAACACAGTGTTTTTTGTTTTGTTTTGTTTTGTTTTGTTTTGTTTTGTTTTGTTTTGTTTTGCTAAAGCAAGTGTGTTTTCTCTTATAGACTGATGCTAAAATCTGAATCAGTAAAGTTTATTTCTAGTTCAATAAAGATGACTCCATAACAAAACTATCTCTACCACATTGTAGAACAGTCCTCTGGTCATATACTTAAAGAAAATTCTCGATAAAGCATAAATCAATACAATCAATGGTATTTATTGTTCATATTTAGGCATTTGATTCCTAAGTTATTGAGTTATTGGCTTTTGTACTGATTCCAGTTTAAGGAAAAAGAGATGAATGAATGTTTATTGTTTCATGGTTTAGAAGTGGATTTGAAATTTATTTTTAACCTCCTTTTCCATTTAAATCATCCCAATTAACTCTGACAAAAAAATCTCACTGATATTGCCACTCATCAAACTACATAATCTTTACTATCAACTCAAAGATCAAGAAAATTTTCAAGGAGAAAAGTGTTAGGAAAAGGAGATTTATACCTCTTTTATATTATTCAAACAAAGTTTTTTAAAATTTACATCCCTCCAGTTCTCCTGAGAACCATTTAATCATATATTGTACCAGCGTCAGTATTAGGTGAATAAAACAAAATTTCTTCATTTGGGGAATTGTTTTAGTGGCACATGAGCAGACTTATTGGTGTAACCATGAGATGGATACTGATCAAGGAATAGAACAGGCAAAGAAAATAATAGAAAAGCTTTTAGGAAGAAGATTGTCTTTGAACTGAATCTTAAATGGTAGGTATTCACGCAGAAATAAGAAAGTCATTCACACCAGAGAGAAGGGACAGAGCATAGGACAATTTTTTAGAAGATTTTTCAGGATTCTAGCAATTTTATTGGACAAGAGTACAAACTGCTAAAACATAACTGTGGAAGACAATCCTGGAAAGAGAAGGTAAAGCTCCAACAGAAAAGGCCTTCTATGAGATGACAAGGAGCTTGGACTCCAACCTTTAGGCAGTGGAGAGGCCTTTAGATTGGCTTTTAAGATCATCTAGCACATAGAAGATAGATTGAAGGTGAATAAGGTCAGAGGCAGAAAAAATTAAAAATTTTAGAAGACAACTAATTATGGAGACCTAAACAAGAGATGTGGAAGTATGTTTGAAAAGTGTATAACAAATATTTTACAGATATATGTCTATACACATACACACACACATATGGAGGCAGAAACATTGTTCTTTGATTATTAATTTGTTTGGAGATGGGGGTAAGATTAAACAATCAAGAATGACTCCAAGATTTCTGAACTCTGCTTCTTGTTAGAGAATGTTGCTTATCTCTGAGAATGGGAAATAAAAATAATGAATAGATTTGGAAAGAAGGTTGCAAGTTATGTAGGATAGGCTTAGGAAACTTTGAGTTTGAGATGCTAATGGAATCAAAGTATAAATGCCCAATAAGCAGTTATGTATGAGTTGGAAATAAGAAGAGGAATTCAAGAGAGAGAGAGAAATTAGAGAGTTATACGCAAATGGATGGTTGTTGAACCTAAGGTTGTTTGTGGAGTCCAGTATGAGTCTGAAGAAAATGGGCTCTACTGTTGGAAACTTTGAGAGAAAATAAAGTAGTTTAGTTGATACAAAAAGAGAAATCTAGGAAAGAGAGAGAGAGAGAGAAAGAGAGAGAGAGACAGACAGACGGACAGACAGACAGAGACAGAGACAGACAGAGAAAGAGAAAAAAAGAAAGGAAGGAAGGAAGGAAGGAAGGAAGGAAGGAAGGAAGGAAGGAAGGAAGGCAAGAAAGGAAAGAAAGAAAGAAAGAAAGAAAGAAAGAAAGAAAGAAAGAAAGAAAGAAAGAAAGAAAGAAAGAAAGAAAGAGAAAGAAAGGAAGAAAGAAAGAAAAGAAAAATCTAGATCTTAGAGGAGAAGGAAGGAGTTTGGACCTAGATCAAAGTATTTTACCTGACTAGAATGAGATTTCCATCTCATTCTGAGACTCTGTGTCTCAGAGTCACAAGAGTTATATCAGACACAGATATGAGGTCAGATAGCCTGTTCTGTTTTATGTATTGTGAAATATATAATATATTTCTGGAAGTTATGAAACATGAATGGTTTGCTGTTAATACAGTAAAAGTTTGAAATAGTTACTGAGAGAAGAAACAGGAAGCTTATTAATACATAAGGTAACCTTCTCCATAGAAATGAAGCCCAGTTCATGTTGAAGAAAACAGATTTTTGAATGTTACATTATGCATGCTTGTATGACTTCCTTTGTGACAGGTAAAGTTTATTGTTGCTTTGATGAAGAAAATGGTAGTAAAAAATGATAGCCAGGAAATTAGGTGTATTGTCAAAAAAATATTGAAGTATTATATTGATTCATAGAGTCTAAGCTGGTTTGCAAAAGACATGTAAAGGCATAATTGAGTAAAAATAAAGGAAGGAATCGAGCTATGTGATGTCTTGCTGAGGCCACAGAGCAATTATTAAGGAATAAAAAAGATTGTATTCTAGGTTAAAACAATATTTTTAATAGTTTTTTAGCTAAGTTTAGAAGTTAAACAGTAAAACTCTTTTAGAGTACAAAAGATTTGTGAATCTTCAGCTGAGTTCTTTTAATTCTCGTTTCTTCCATGCTCATATATAAAATTATTTTCACATGGACAACTACTCATAACTCCATCTTCAGAGTTTTTGGTTTCTCCATCTTCAATAGCATTCATTCTTTCAATCATCTTAATTTATGTGATTAAAATATAAATAAAAGTTATTGAAGATGGGTTTCTTGAGATGCTCACATTTGAGACATTCTATCTTAGAACCCAGCTGCAATGCTGTGAGAATCCCAAGAAGAACACATGTACACATGAAAAACCTATGTGTACAAGCACTAGATGACAACTAGCTCAATCACCATTCATGTAAGTGATCCATCTTATATGTCAAACCAATTCAAGACTTCAGATGATTGCAGTCCTAGCTGACATCTGACTATAATTACTGAGAGACTCTAAGCAGGCACCACCAACTCAGTCCAGTCAACCCACAGAGCCATAATAAGAAAATAAGTTCTTGATATTTTAAGCTAGTAAATTTTGTGATTGTTCATTATATGACAAGGCAACTATAACAATCTACTTTATATTCAATTCCTCTTTCTGAATAAAGTTTTAGTGATTACTTAATATCAAGGTTCTGCTATAATGAATGGTTTTGTATCTCCTATGTAATTCTTTATAAAAAGATTTAAATTTCAAACAATATTTTTCTAAATTAGACACCATAACTCTTATTTCTTAAAGGGGATTTAGAAAATCTAGAAAAACAATG
Organism: Macroglossus sobrinus; assembly: GCA_004027375.1. NCBI lineage: Eukaryota > Metazoa > Chordata > Mammalia > Chiroptera > Pteropodidae > Macroglossus > Macroglossus sobrinus. Next base: position 1,112,806 of record PVKZ01000129.1, read on the forward strand.
TGAGAAAAATTGTTGGTTATTCAAAATCACTGCTAAAGAAAAAAAGTCTTTAAAACAGCATATAATTAGATTACAATAAACCAGAAAGAATCTTTCAGTTTTTGCCTGACATGACATTTTGTCTCTTTGGGAATGGAGTGTTTAATTAGTGTAGATCTTACTAAATTGTTACACTAGACTTACGAGGTAACTGCATGGCAAAGGAATGTCCGTACTTAAATTCACTTGTTAGCACCAGTATCATCAGAATTTTAAGGAATTTATATTTCTAAGAGACTACTTATGTCTCCTTTCAATTTGACTTTTTCTCATTCATATTAAGAATATCTTAAATACTCAATGAAAAAGAAGATAACCAATTATAATGAGTATATTTTTATTATCAGAAAACAATGAATAAAAACATGTTTTTTATTTAAAGAAAAAACAGAATAGAATGTAATATATTAATTTTAGTTTGGTCTGTAAAGATTATATTTTTTGCACAAATTAAGAAAGATACTTGTTTGAGTAGTACTAAAATTATTGCCACTTATGTGGCTAATGACACTTGGAACTCATTATTGAAAGGTATTAACAGCTCATCAGTGACTAGCAACAACAGAAAACTCAAAATTGAAACAAGCAAGACCAATTATTCCCAAATCTTTCTTCAAAGAATACCTCTGAAGGGGCTTCTGGTCAAGATGGTGGAGTAGGTAAATGCTGCGCTAACCTCCTCACAACATATAGCAGGGCTCCTCCCAGGAGGTCCTGGCCTGCATTCCTGGTGGCTTGCTTTAATCTGAGCCAGAGAACCACCCAGGGTCTCATCTGAGGATGACACACCCAAAGGGTAGACAGGACAAGCATCAAAGCCCTGAAGTGAATCCTGCTCTATAGGGTTAGCTGTTGGACAACAGCTCCTCCGCTGGTCACAGCCAGTCATCACAACCAATTAGCCCAAGTGTTAATCTTTCCTATTGATGAGCAAACAGCAACCAAGGCTCAACTAGAACAGGAGGGTACACACAACTCAGGTAACCAGGGAAGACTGTGCCACTGGGATCCACAGCGCAAATACATAAAGCCACTTTACTAAGACCAGGAGAAGTAGCAGCCTTACCCAATACATAGAAACAAACACGAATAGGCAACTAAAATGAGAAGACAAAGAAACATGTCCCAAATGAAAGAACAGAACAAAGATCCAGAAAGAACTAAACAAAATGGAGACAAGCAATCTACCAGATGCAGAGTTCAAAACACTTGTTATAAGGATGTTCAATGAACTTAGAAGAAAAATAGATGAACTCAGTGAGAACTTTAACAAAGAGATAGAAAATGTAAAAGTCAAAATAGAAAATATAAAAACAACTAGTCAGAAATGAAGAATACAATAACTGAAATGAAGAATACCTCAGGAGGAATTAATAATAGATTAGATGAAATGGAGGATCAAATCAGAGATTTAGACGATAAGGTAGCAGAAGACACCCAATCAGAATAGCAACAACAACAACAAAAAGAATCCAAAAAAATGAGGATAATTTAAGGGGCCTCTGGGACAACATTAATTGTAGCAATATTCACATCATAGGTGTACTGGAAGGAGAAGAGAAAGAGCAAGGAATTGAAAACCTATTTCAAGAAATAATGACTGAAAACTTCCCTAACCTGGTGAAGGAAAATGACATACAATCCCAGGAAGCACAGAGTCCTAAACAAGATGAAACCAAAGAAGCCTACACCAAGACACATCATAATTCAAATGTCAAAGGTTAAAGACAAAGAATCTTAAAAGCAGCAAGAGGAAAGCAGTTAGTTACCTCCAAGGGAGCTCCCATAAGACTGGCAGCTGATTTCTCAAGATAAACTTTGCAGGCCAGAAGGGATTAGCGGAAAATATTCAAAGTGATGAAAAGTAAGGGCCTATAGCCAAGATTACTCTACCCAACACAGCTATTATTTAGAATCGAAGGACAGATAAAGAGCTTCCCAGACAAGAAAAAGCTAAAGGAGTTTGTTATTTCCAAGCCAGTATTACAGAAAATGCAAGAGGAACCTCTTTAAAAAAAAAAAAGTACCAAAGTATGAATAATAGAAATGGCAATAACTATATATCTATCAATAGTTACTTTAAATGTAAATGTACGTGGATTAAGTGCTCCAATCAAACAATAGGGTGGCTAAATGGATAAGAAACAAGACCCTTACATATGCTGCCTATGAGAATCTCAGTTCAGATCAAAAGACACACACAGATTGAAAGTAAAGGGATGTAAAAATAATGTTTCTTGAAAATGGAAATAAACAAACAAAAAAAATCTGGGGTAGCAATACTTATACCAGACAAAATAGACCTAAAAAAAAAAAAAAGCTGTAACAAGAAACAAAGAGAGACCCATTTATCCTACTTCTGGATATTTATCTGAAAAAAGCCCAAAACACTACTTTGAAGGGATACACACACACACACACACACACACACACACACACACACACACACACAGAAGGCATTTTGATGGTTGTTGGATTGGGGAGTAGGAGGATGGGTGAAGTGGGGAGGGGTTTATGAGGTACAAATTGGTAGTTACAAAATAGTCATGGGGATGTAGAGTACAGCATGGGGAATATTGTCAGTAGTATTGTAACAATAGTGTATGGTGTCAGATGGTTACTGAATTTATTAGAGTGATCGCTTTCTAAGTTATATAAATATCTACTCATTGTGTTATATACCTGAAACTAATATATATTATATGTCAACTATAACTGAAAAAAGTAAAAATTAAAAAAGAATATCTCTGAGAAATAGAATTTTTAGGCCTACTATCTTTGCCACATCAAATATATCATATACTCTGTTTACTGCCATACTCTGTTGACATTATCAAGATGATATAGAGAGAATGAGATTAATAAATATTTTTTCCACTTTCTCAAAAAATAAATGTTTTGTTTGTATATAAAAGAAATAAATACTTAAGTTATTTTTTTATACTTTATCGGCAGTTTTTAATACATTTTTTGTATAATGACTATTGTACATTTATAAAGAAATGGCTCAAGTGGAAGAACATACAATTACACTCAAAATGTGAATTGTGGAAATGCAGTTTTTAACCCAAATGATGTGCAGTCAAAATAACATTCCAACAGCATACAAATTACTCAAAGCAATAAAAAGTATTGATGGTAGATTGATTTCATGGAAAAAAATTAAATGTTTATCATTTTTCATTTCTTTCTCAAATTTTTCACTCATCAATTCCTCCTATATCAAAGAAAAAATTGTTTGACATATTCCAACATTATATGAAAGCATGAGGACGTTATTAACCTATAAGTATAGCAGATAGACTAACACCTTATGCTCTCACACATGCACACACACACACACTCACACACACTCAAAAGTACTAGAGTCTGGATTAAGTTTAGTATTTTTAAAAGTTGCTTTCTGTCATACTATTTATTACTGGACAATTTTATGGTGATTTCTAAAAGAAATCATTGGTTTAATATATTCCCTTACTTAATTTTTTTATGCAAATACTATAAAATGTTGGGTATATAGTTCAAACAAGTCAATTCTACTTCTCTAGTCATTCTACATTTGGTACCAGGACACAATTGATTATATGCTTTCTCTAATGGTAGATGATTATGGACATGACACATTATTTCAGATAACATGTCTAATTGAAAATTTCAGAATAACAATAAAGCTGAGTGACTTAGCATAAATCTGAAAAACTTCCACAGGCACAGCTCACCCCTTACACAGAAAACTCTTTTTAAAAGTACAGGGGGAAAAAAAAAAAAATATATATATATATATATATATGTATATATATATATATATATATATTTAATGCATAAGAAACATATATCTATATATATATTTAATACATAAGAAACTGAAAAAAATAAATTCTATACAAAGATATTGTGGAAAAAAATTTAAATGTACAAAATAATACATCAACAGATAATAGAGACACATCAGATAAATATGCCTACAGTCAGATGAAATTACAATTTTAGAGTACAAAACAAGTGAAAAATAAAAAGTACAAATTAAGAAGTATCAACATAAACCAAAAATAGAAACCCAGAAATAATATGACTTAAAAAAAAGCAAATGAAAAACAAAAGAATCTTTCTCAATTTGATAAAAATATCTACACAAAACCTACAGCTAACATCACACTTAATGGTGAGAAACTCAAAGCTTTTTCACTAAGGTCAGGTCCAAAGAAAGAATGTTCTTTCACCACTTCTTTCAACATTGGACTAAAAATTCTAGCTTATGCAATCAGATGAGAAAAAAATAAAAGATGTACAGATTGGACAGAAAGAAATAAAGCTGTTTTTATTCTCAGATGACATTACTGTCTATGTAGAAAATCCAAACAAATCGATAAAAAAGACCTCCTGAAACTAATAAGAAATTATAGCAAGGTTGTAGAATACAAGGCTAATAATATACAAGTCAATTGCTTTATATATAACGGCAATGAACAAGTATAATTTGAAATGAAAAACACAACACCATTCACATTGCTCTCCTCCCACCCAAAATGAAATACTCAGGTATAAATCTAACAAAATATGTACAAAATCTGTATGAGGAAAACTACAAAATTCTGATAAATGAAATCAAAGAGCTAAATAAGTGGAAAGAGAGCCTATGTTCATAGATAGGAACAATCAATATTCCAAGATGTCAGTTTCTCCCAATTTGATATATAGAGTCAATGCAATCCCAATGCAATAAAATATGAGCAAGTTATTTGGTGAATATTGACAAACTTATTATAAAGTTTCTATAGCGAGGCAAGAGTTAGAATTACAAACAAAATAATTAAAGAGAAAAACAAAGTTGAAGGACTGACACCACCCTACTTCAAGACTTACTATCAGAGGGGAGGCGGGAGGGGGGAAAGCGGAGGTAGACAAGGTAAAAGGGGTCAAATATGTGATGACAGAAAGAAATCTAACTATGAGAGGGGAGCACACAATGTAAATATATATGCCTTACTATTAAAATGTACAGCTGAAACGTCGGATTTGTTAACTAATGTCACTATAAAAAAATAAATTAATTAATTTTAAAAAAACAGTATAAATCTCCAGCAAGCAGACAGTATGGTACTGGAGAAAGAACAGACAAATGGACCTATGGAACAGAATAGAGAGCCCAGAAAAAAGGCACACAGAAATAGAGTCAACGGATCTTAGCCAAAAAACAATACAATGAAGCAGATAGTTTTTTCAACAAATGGTATTGGAATAACTGGACATCCACATGCAAAAAAAACTAGGTACAAACCTTATATCCTTCACAAAAATAATTCAAAAATAGATCTAAATGTAAAATGCAAAACTATAAAACTAGAAGATAATATAAAAGAAAATCTAGATGACCTTGGGTATTGCAATAACTTTGTAGTTGACAACACTGAATGCAAGATCCATGAAAGAAAAAATTGATAAGCTATCCTTTATTAAAATTAAAAAACTTCTGCTCTGTGAAATAAAAACTCAAGAAAATGAGAAGACAAGAAAAAATATTTGCAAAAAAACATATATAATAAAGGAGCTTTATCTAAAATACACAAAGAACTCTTAAAACTGAACAGTGAGAAAATAAACCAGACTTAAAAATGGGCCAAAGACATTTTCAGACATCTCACCAAAGAAAATATACATATGGCAAACAAGTATATGAAAAAATGCCTCCCATTTTATGATTTCAGAGAAATGCAAACTGAAACAACACTAAGATACCATTATACCTCAATTATAGTAGCCAAAATCTGGAACACTGAATGCTGGGAAGAATAGTAAGAACATGAGCTCTCATTTATTGCTCATGAGAATGCAAAATGGTACAGCCACTTTGGAAGACAGTTTGACAGTTTCTTCCAAAACTAAACATATTCTTACCATGTGATCCAGCAATCACATTCTTTGTTGTTTACCCATAGGATCTGAATATTTATATCCACTCAAAAACCTGCACACAGATGTTTACAGCAGCATTATTCATAATTGTCAAAATTTGGAAGCAACTAAGATATCCTTCAGTAAGTGAATGAATAGCTATGGTACAACCAGAAAATGGAATATTATTCAGCACTAAAAAAAAAATGAGCTATTTAGTCATGAAAAGACATGGAAGAACATTAAATGCATATTACTAAGTGAAAGAAACCAATCTGAAAGACTACATATTGTTTGGTTCCAACTATATAACATTCTGGAATATAGAAAACTATAGAGACAGTAAAAGATAAGTGGTTGTCAGGGTGTAAAATGGGGGAGAGATGATTATGCAGAAAACAGAGAATTTTTAGATAAATGATACTGTAATGACGGATACACGTTATTACACATTTGTCCAGACTCAGAATATTCAATACCAAAAGTGAATCGTAATATAAACTATGGACTGTGACTACAATGTGTCTATGTAGGTTCATCAGCTGTAGCAAATGTATCACTTAGAGGGGATGTTGATGGGGGAAGGCTATGCATGTGTTGGGGGCAGGATGGAGATGGGGAATCTTTGTACTTCCTCCTAAATTTTGCTGTGAACTTTAAGATACTCTAAAAAATAGTCTTAATAAAAAAAAAGGACTTAAAAGAGAACTGAAAGAAGAAAAATTAAAAAATAAACATTTCAGAAAGAAGTAATATTTATTTTAAAAAGGCAAGGGGTTTTCGATATTAGGAAATTATTTAATGCAATTTGTTACAATAATAGATATATAGAGAAAAATCATATAGATGGTCCTTAAATCATGATGGTTCAATTTAAGATTTTTTTTTGACTTTATGTTGGTGCAAAAGTGATATGAATTCAGAGAAATTGTGCTTCAAATTTTGAATTTTGATCTTTTCATGGGCTAGTGATATGTGGTTTAATAGTTAAGCATAAATTTAAAAATATATATATAAAAATCATGTCAGGAAAAACACAAGACACTCTCAAAAATACAATAGTATACCTGAACAAATTGAAAGACATTTTATGTTCTTGAATGGGAAGACTCAATATCATAAAAATGTCATTTACTTCTCTAGGTAAAATAATAAATGTAATCTCATCATGACAAAAATAATGCCAGCAATTTTTTTATAGAGCTAAGCAAATTGATTACAAGGTTACATGATAGAATAAACCAGTAGAAATAGAAAACCCCCAAAATAAAAAGCAAAACACATGGGAAGTAAGAAGAGAGACCCATAGCAAAGGTTCAAACATATTATAAAGCCACTAAAATAAAAATAGTAGTATTTATACATCTAAATAGAGACAGAATAATGAAACAAAACTCAGAATCAATAGACTTTTAACATAAACATTTAGTGGACAATGAAAGAAACATCTCAATCAGTGAAGATAATATGAATTTATTAATAACTGGTATTGTAACAATTTTATGGGCATGTAAAAATCAGATTTACCTTACACCAAAATCAGGATCAATTTAAAGTGGGTCAAAGTTCTAAATTGAAATCTGTAACCATGTAACTATTAGTAGAAAATATGGGTAAATTACTTTAAAGCCTGCAAATATTGCTTTAATAGTAGAAAATAGAAAACATTTTCTAGCTATAATTAAAAATCCAGAGCAAAAACAAAAAATGATTAATAAGTAATATAGCAAAACACAAAAATAATAAAAAATACAATTAAAATATGGAAAAATATATGTGTACTAGATGATAAAGGGCAAACATCTTGTTTATAAAGAACTCCAAAAATTGGAATTAAAAGACCAATAGCCTAATAGAAAAATGAAGATTATATAAAAAATGGTTAAAATGCAATATATGCAAATATTTCTTAAAAACATGAGATATTCCCACCTGTACTCAGAATTATAGAAAGCAAATAAAACTATATTGAAATACCATTTTCAACTATTCAATTAGTATATGTAAAATATTGATGAAATGCTCTATAGAGGCAGTTTTTAGGAAACAAACTCATTTATTGTTATAGTAACACAAAATGATAAAGTCTTATAAAAATAAATTGTAAATATTTAGATAATTTATCCATGTATCTTTTGACTTTGTGAACCCACTTGTAGATTCTGGCAAACATACAAAATGTCCCATAAGTAAGGCTATTAATTGTGGCATTAATTAAAGATCCACTGATAGGAAACTGGTTGAATAATCTACTGTACATCCACTCAAAGCAGCATTATGCAACTGTAAAGAGGAATATATGTATATATGTGTGCATGTACCTTTTATTAAATTTGCAAACTTGTTATCATGTAAAATGAAATAATAAAATAATAAAAATCTGCCCATGCAAGTACTAGGAAAAAAGGGTGAATGGAACAGAGAAAGAAATAAGACACTTATAAATTTTTTCCTAGTTTGACTTGGAACTATGTAAATATTTTACATAATTTAAAATTCTACTTAAAGGTATACCTAAAATTATAAAACATACTAAAAAAAAGCTGTTAATTTACAGTGAATTTAAGTTTATATACGAGCTAACAGACAATGAATTATGTTTAGTTTGATTATATGTAAATTTTCTTGTGTACCTGTAAAACTTTCCTATTTTATATTAGAAATTAAAGGCTTTTTAAAAATATATATCTATATTCACATAGAGTTTTCTTGCCTCTAGAATCTCTCGTCTTTCATGTGAGATTCATCTTACTCAAACAGTACTCTGATCACATCATTTTGTTACTGAAGAACCAACAGAATCCTTCAGTTTGGTTTCCAAAATAAAGAACTCCACGGATTGTTTCATTAGTCTCTTCTAACTGCTCTGTATCTTCCTAGTTCGCCTGTCTGCCATTATCCTCACTGATTTCTACTTCTTGTTCACCACCACCCTTCACTACAGATTCCACTTTACATCCAGGCAAACAGTTTTCCAACTCTGCCCTTCTCACCTCTGTTTCATCACAGATCCATGGTCTGTTAAGCCCTCCTTAATTTCTCCTCACATAAAACTTTTTCTTTAATGAAAAACTCTTAATCCAATACAATCCCTTCATCAAATGCTGTGATTACCTCCTATTACTTTTGTAATTTCTAACTCAACAGACTTAGCCACCACCAATATAATTTTTCACTTAATTAAGTACTAATTCTAATCTCTATTTATAGAAATATGTACCACTTCTCTCAGAGTAAATCTCCATCACTACAGAGAACTATTTCTGATGTGTTCTTCAACAACATCAAGTCTACTGTGGGCTCAAGAGACTTATCCTAAGGTCCCAGAAGTTCTGCTCTAGTGAGACAAGAGCCACATTTAGGCATTAATTAGCCAGGGAAATTTGGCTATCTGTATTATATGGCTCTTCTGGGAAAGACTGCATAATGTTCATGAATTCATTTGTACACCAAAAATGCTATGAAAGCAAATTATGCCATTAATAAGAAATTTATTTGTATGTCTAAGGAACACAATGACCCAGAAGATGAGAATGGCTTGAATATTTTAAAGGAGAGTGTCACTTAGCCCATGCCAAACCAATATTCTTCAAATCCAGTGATGATATAAGTTATAGGCAGCATCTCAGCCTGAACATGCAATTTCCTGGTTAGGATAAATTTGCATCACACTTTCAGCAGATGCTTCTAATGATAATATGCACTTAGAAATAGGCATGCCACTTTTTAAATGTCTCTCCAGAAATAAACGTTTTGTAACTCTGGATCAAACACACTATTTGAAGGCTTTTTCTGAGAATCATGTCATCTTTATAGTAACACCTAAAATCTAACGTGCTATTATTAATAATTTCTATAGCTTTTTTTCATAACACACTCTGTATAGAAACCACCACAGAGAAACAAGATTCTTTCCCAAAGGAATTATTTCAACTAAAGACAGAATTGAGGATAACAAAAAGTTAAACAATTCATAAAAAAAGATGATTCTTCTTATGGCATAAAGATAGTGCTCACTGAAGAAAATATGAAGCTAAAAGTTTGAAAAGCAAAAAAATCAAGAGAAAAATGATAAAGGGTATATTTTAAAGTTTGATTTTTATATCTTTAAAAGTTCAAGTAAACCATTTGCATATCTAGAGCTTTATTTAAAAGCATTTATTAGATTAAAAGTAAAAGTAATTTTGGCAATCCCTAGCCCAAGCATACCAGATAATCTAGAAACAGAAGAGGCAGTTCTGTAGTTAAGAACTACATGCCCTCACCCCCACATTACTCTAACTCTAACCTTAACCATACCCCCATTTTTACACACACACACACACACACACACACACACACACACATTTAAAAACATTTTAATTTAAGACAGAGACAACAATTATCTTAAAAGAAATAAAATACTTCTCTAAAAGTGCCTCCTTCAAAATTTTATACATGGAAGTTTCATGCTAAAGTTTTAAGGGGAATCCTTTTTCTTCCAATTATAAAGAATACTAAGGACCCTTTTTCAAATGAAAATTAAATATGTTCTTCTAATACTTTTACCTTGTAAATTAAATTTGAATAGAATTAGTCATAATTAATGATCAACAATGTATTAAACTGTCATCAATTAGGGTTTTTTGGAACATCAAAAGGTCTTTGAACAATAACAACAAAAATACATCTCAAGAGGAAAGAAAAAGCACAAGTACAGTGTCATTTTGTAAGTTTCAATATGTGCAGAGAGCCTTGAATGAAAACAGGTCCTATCAGTTTAGTAAACATAACATGAAATTGAAGAGTTTTCATTATAGACATCTGTTTGCTGGTTGTTGATGGACCTTAAATATATGTATATATGTATGTAAACAAATATACACACAGCCCTCATACATCATTCCAAAAGGAAATTTTAAGTTTTGTATTTAATTCATATGTACTATCATTTCTCTCAATAAATATTTAATAGTTTGTCTTCGAAAAATGCCTATGTCAATTTTATTCTAAGTAAAGAAATAGTTATTCTTAAAGGCCATGTAAATTGAAGGGTATTTAATGTAATATGTTTAATTCTACAAATATATAAAACCTATTAAATAAAAAATAATGCAAAAAATTCACCTCTTTAAAAAAATACAAAAATTCATTGTATAAATCTATGACTTAAAGTAGCCCATAGGATCCTTTCAGAATATAAAATCACCACCTTAGATAATAGTATCCATTCTATTAGAGTAGGACTCTTTTATTAGGGTAAGGTAGGAAAGGAGTCCATATAAAATTATCTTCAATGTTCTGTCAAAATACATGCCTTCTGTATAATATTCTTTCATATATGAGAAGAGAAAGGAGATGTTTATTTTCAGAAAGCCCTCCAATTCATTCTGATATATCTACTTTGGCCCATGTCATCCACATTTGAAAACCACAGTGTAGAAAAATTTCCTCAATTGTTAAAGATGAATTTAATTGAAATCAATATACATTTATGGGCATTTATGAGGTCTGTGATTCTCCTTAAATTCTCAGCTCAAGGAAGACCTCACTGACTCTTACCTTTCTTCCCTATTCTTTTCCTCCCCAGTGTCTGATCTAGGTGTCTTTCTTTGCACACAAAGCCCTCAGCGTACCCTTCTAACAGCGCAATCACTATACTACTTACCTTGTAACTTTTTTAGCACATATTTACATATTTAGAAGCTAGACGAATGTGCAGTATAAAGAAAATTTTACATAGTGTTTGATAGGTAAAGGAGTGAATGAATAAATGTATTCATAAATTAAATATTTGTCAAGTGCCAATTACACGACTCAGGCACTGTTCTAGGTACTGAGAATACAGTCACACACACACACATAAAAGAACAAGTAAATGAACAAGAAAGGAGAGAAGGATTGAGAGAGGGAGGATTAAATGAGTATGAACAAGGAACAATTTCTCTTCTCAAGGTGCATATAGTCTAATAAAGAAAACGACCATCTCTTATACCTTCAGTGAGCAGTCAATCAGTCTGTAGGTATTTATTGAGCTCTATCTTATGTTAAGCACAACTAGAGATACTCAGGGCAATGAACAAGAAGCTCTAGGTGCCTACCTCAATGATCTTAGGATCTAGGGCAGTAAACACTCAATGAACAAATGGACACATCAATGTTTGATAAAATATTCTGTCTGCAGGTAAGTGCTAGCGAGATAGAAAGAGGATAGAAACTTATGAAACAGGTGAGATAAGGGATTACCTTCAGGATGCAGAGGGAAGGTATCTCTGTAATGTTATCTTTAAAAGACCCTGAGGGAATACCACAATTTAAATGTTTGGCATCCATTATTAAATTTGTTATGTGTACAAAATGTGGTAACAGAAGTTCTCATAAAGAGAATTTATGATAACAGACACACTCTATTGTTCTTTACAAAGCCACATTGTACTACCTATAAATTTTGCTACAAAACCTAAGTCCATTTGGCTGCCAAAATGATGCCTCAAATTCCTCTAAAGCCATCAAATTAGAGAAGGCATGTAAGATTAAACATTTCTCTTTAGTAATGACTTTTCTATTCACCCCACCCTAAACCCATCTGCATTCCAGCTGTTCTGCCTCTCTCAATTCCCATTTTTAGAACCCATTCATTAGTTTTTTTTAACAAACCTAAATTCACCTCATATTTAATGTATAAAATATACCTAAATACATCTCAGAGCCTCAACTACAACTTACTATAGTAAAAAAAGTTATACATATAATATTTCTAATAAACTTCCTAAAATAACTGATGTCTTCTACCCTAAGCTTGTTTCCAGGATGCACATTTGCAACAAGTACTCTTAATACTAGTATATACTTGCCAAAATCTCTGGTCTTTGTCATAGCCTTCACCCACTCATATCATCATTTCCCTGTTAAACAACCAGACTCTCATATGTCATTTTTTTTAAGGACAGTTAAAAAAAAGAGAAGAACTACAATGAAACATTGACCTTTACTGCTTTTTATTCTTACTCTCTCCACTTGTGTAATTTTTTCATAATGCTAATCCTTCCATGGCTTCATCTATCACCTTTATTCCAGTGTTCCCAAATTCATAATCTCTAGCCCCATCCTTTCTGCCTGTCAACTTCCGGCCAGACTCTGACACAAGAAACTCCACAGGTTTAAAATTAACCTTATTATTCTGTTGTCACTTCAGTGAGTTCTTTTGACTTTCCTATCTCTTTTCACCAAACTTTCAGTCACTCAAGTTCAAAACTTTTGAGTAACCTTTTATTTTTCCCTCTCACTCACTTGTCTTGAAATTTTTTTCTTTCTGTAGCATTGTTACTTAATCTTTATCTTTTCATTCTTACTGTTAAGCCAATCTGAAATTTGCAATAAAAAGCCTAACTGGTTTCCTAATTCCACCATCAATTTCCCTAATTTTGTTACCAGTCATCACCATATTAGGCATCCCAAAACACAAAACCAAATACAGATTCCTTTTCTTGATTCTACAGGAATATACTAAAATTATTCAGTTGGGCATTCAAGGACTTCCATGCTAAAAATCAAATCTTTTTTCAGTCCTGAGTAGGCACACTATTATTTCTCAGACTGTCCACTGATTCCCAACACATGCTGCTCTCTCCCTCCTTCTTTACTTTACCATGATGTTCTCTCAGCCAGAAAATGTTTTTCCCTCCTATCTCTTCCTCAACTTGGTAAAATTTTAATAATTTTTATTGTTATTTCTTTTTTTATGGCTTTTTTTCCCCTCCATGTTAGAATTTCTCCACTATGAAATTGCACAACTATTTTAATTAGGTTTCAAAAAAATTTTTTTAGTTCTATGTTAATTTAGGCTTATCTCAAAAATTTACTTTCTCTTTCATTAAAAACATTGTAGTCTCCCTCCTTAGACATTTTAAATTTATACACTTCTTAAATACTTAACAATGTTTTCTCATAATTATTACTATTATCTACTCCCCTACTTCCAAAATAAAATCCTACATGAAAATTAAATCTATTCATTTGGATAGAATATGTACCTTAATTTACTTATATATGCACTTGTAAATTTATACACTCATTTACTTACTCTCTCATTCACTTTTGTAGAGAACATTAATCCATAACAATTTAACATTGCTTACATAGATACTTAAAGTATAATGATTAAAATAATATTAAAATATATAGTAAAATCTGATAATATGAAAAAATGAATAAGAATACCAAAAGAAGCCAGGAGTAGAAGTAAACAAAATACATGTTATCAAAAACCATAATATTTTCTAATTGTTGGCCATAAGTGAATAATTTGGGATCTTACATGATTTTTCATAATGTATTCATCTAGAAAGAAATTAATGAATAAGTACAATTATTTTTGCTACATTTTTTGAGAAATAAGTCAAAATTCTTCAGGATTATTATTTTATTTTAGCAAATCATTTGTGTTATTCCTGAATACCATTATTAATGGAAATATAAACAACAGGCTGATAGAAAAAAAATATGGTGTTGGAGAGTTCTATGGATACTCTGGTCCTAGAGCAAATTAAGACTGAAACATCCCTGGAGACAAAATGACAAAACTGAAGCTGTCCTACTGCAGGTACATCATGAGAAGGTTCTTTGGAAAAGATAATAATGCTGGAAAAAATAGAAGACAGCAGGAAAGAAGAAAGACCAAATATGAGATGGATTGACTCCATAAAAGAAGCCATAGGTATGAGACTACAGGAGCTGAACAGGGCTGTTGAGGACAGAACATGGTGGATATCACTCATCCATGGAGTCATTAGGAATTGGAGCTGACTCAATGGCATGTAAAACACACAAATTTTAATAAAATTAAAAATAAAAAACAATAGACTAGACAGACTCAAAAGTAACCTGACATACAAGACTGTTTACATATTTATATAACTAAAGTTTACATTTATTTGCTCATTTATACACAGTCATTGTTCACTCTGTGGTAGATACATGCTACCAGGTTCCTTAGAGACACATAGAGAAGAGTCTTTCCTCAGGAAAAAAAATTACTCATTCAAGAAAAAAAGGGAGATAAAAAAAAGGGAGATAAAAAAAATTGGGTAAAGTGTTATTTTCTTAGTGAAAGATTTCCAAGTCATCATCTGCTTCTCTCAGTTCATCAAGAACTTTATTCTTTCAGTATCTTTTCTGTCCATAGCATCATCGGTCTATCCTTTCCTATTACATACTTTCATCAAAGCAACCTCTTATATCTACCAGAGTTAAAATAAAACAAAACAAAATACTATTGCTTGTCCTTGCAAACCTCTCTATTATTCTCATTCCTAAAAACTTTTCTTTATACTATTTTCAGTTCCTACTTCTTACTTTGCACTCTTCCATTAGGTCTTGCTTCTGGCCCAATCAGACCACTGAAGCTGATCTTATCAGGATCATCAAAGCCCTCTTGTTCCAATTCTGATGGTTCTTTTTTTTTTTTTAACAAAGCAATGAAGAACATTGCACATCATGAGTCATTCTCTCTTTCTTTAAACATTATTGTCTCTTTGTCTACTCCTATCATTTTTGAGTTTCTACTCCTTCACTTCTTAAAATTTAGGAGTTCTACAGGGCTTAAACTTTGGTCCTCTCATTTCTTACTCTATATTCTTTTTTTTTCTAGATAATTAATTTCATTTTATGTCTTGAACATACAATATTAACTACCCAAATGTATACCTCTAACCTAGACTTCCTCACTAACCTCAAGACTCACATAAAAGTGTCTGTAATGACTCTTGTATGTCTAAAGTGCATCTTAAACTTAGCATATCCAAAAAGTGATTCTCACCCCAAAACCTCTTCCTCCCAGATAATAAATTATACCATCATTTACACAGAGGCTCAACCCATATTTCTGGTAGATACACTTTATGCCTTCTTCTCATGCCTGATGTTTAATCAGCAAATCTTACCAGTTCTACTTACACAACTGTTCTTATTTATTTCTCTACTGCATTGTCCAACTCCAAGCCATTATCATCTTTAGAGTGGATTCTCTTCTCAGCGTCCTAAATGTGCTCCCTACTGTTTGATTTTGTTTTTTTTTTCTTGCTTGTTTCTTTCAGTTAATTTCTCACACAGCATATAGATAGATAAAGTGAAAGTATATCTGCTCTCTCTCTCTCTCTCTCTCTTTCTCTCTCGCTCTGATTTAAAATTATTGACTAGCTTCCAAATTCTTTGTCTTGTCATGCAGTGCCCATGTCATCTAACCTTGTGACCCACCTACTTTCTCTACTTTAATTATATTGGTCTCCTTTCAGTTCCTGAAATACTCCTATCTCTTCCATGCTTAAATTTTTTTGCTAATGCTATTCTTTCTGCTCAAAATGTTCTTTACCTATTCTTTGCATGGCTGAATCTTTCTTCCTTTAGGTGTCAATTTAAGCATTACCTCAGAGAGGTATGCACTGATATTGTCAGCAGTTCTTTTTTTTTATATGATTTAACATTTTTATTATTGATTTATTTAGTTAGTTATTCTTTCTCAGTAATCTATAAACTCCATGTGGGAAAGCACACTTTCTGTCATTCTGTCCGAATCCCCTAGCACAATGCCTGGTATGTAGTTAAAAAATATATTTTCAAATAAGTATACATTTAAGTTAATGAATAAGTATTATTCTAATATAAACAATTTAAATTGATTTTCTCATTTTGGAGCCACTTTTCTACTAAACTCTGAAGAAAGTCATTATTTTTAGTACTAAATGATAGAAGCAAGAATTGGGTAGATTTAGCATTTAAAGTCAATGAAAAGAAAAAGAGAGAGAAGCCAACCATTAAATATTTGTTATACCCAATGCATCAGCTTATGATATAATTTGTTTTTTACTTAGGTGGCTTCTTTACTACTTAATTAAAATTCAGAAGCAAATGTAAAATTTTATGGCGATTTTTTTTTCCAGTATCCTCAGGATTTGGCATTTGACATATTTTCTTCTTCTTTTTCTTTTTCTTTTTTTTTTTTTAGGTTGTGAGTATCTCAGGAGATTTAAGTTTTCATAGGTCTAGAAATGTCTATATTCATTTTTTTAAGTGTGTAATAGTATGATTAAATAGGCTAACTGATCAGGATCCCTGATGACGGAATTCATACCTTTTGTTTTTATCCTCTGTAGTCTATTGGGGAGTCCCTTCAGCCAAAATTATGAATCATTTAGTACAACCTAGTAAAGAGATAAATGCAGCTCAACATGGGCTGGTGTCTTGCTTCGGTCTAACTTATAATGTTATAACTTTTTAGCATAAAGTAGAAAACCTGAGAGACAGCAAAACAAAAAAAATTTTTTAAATCTTTTTTTCTCTCAGAAAACAATATAAAATTTTGGGTTTAATTTTCCTAATTTTTATATATTTCTAGTTCAATAATCTCATATTAGTGTAAATATTTTATAAATACTGATCAATTAAATCATAATTTAATGGTTTTTAAACTGTTTGTATAAGCAGCATCCAAAATTAGCATGAAAAATCAAATATTGGTTATACCATGATATTTAAAGAAATATTAATAAACAGAAAGCATGTAAAATAAGTTCAAAATTAAAGACAAAAATAATTTTCCAAAGGTTAACTTTGGATGATAAATATTAATATTTGTCAAAGATTTTACATTAAACACTAGTCCAAATGTCTTCTTTTTTTATTCAAGAAGAAGATGGAAATTTCCTCAGAAATTACAAAATTTAGATAATAAAATGTACCTGCAACTTCTAGCAACATAGCTTTCCCAAGAAGCACTGTCATATAGTAGAAAGAGACTTCTGAGTGAGCTACATCTAAGTCTAAACATAAGCCTGAAATCTTCTTGGTTATATAACTTTATATCTTCCTTATGAATCAATTGACTTTTTAAATCTTTAAAATTAGAAAGATAATGTCTTCCTCACTGACATATCAGAGCAATTACTATAAATTAGATACTACAGGTAAAGCAAGGGGCACTTGGATGTGCTCAACAAACATTACTTCATAAGAGCCTAGAGAAAAGAAAAGATTAAATTTTGTCATGTTTGCTAGATTTTACAAACATTCTCATATATAGTAGGCAAAGTTTATATTTACCCCGTAGAGCTGATAATACATCATTATTTCTACAAATTTAGTACCCAGAAAGGTAAATGACTTGTATACCACACAATTAGTACACTGGGACACCAAGTGTTTGAACTTAGACCTTAAAAATGTTTTAAAGCCATTTTCTCTCTCTTTTTGCTTAAAGCATAAAGGGAAGTTTTTCATGATGTTGAGGAGTATCTGAACTACTCTACAGAAGGGCTCACATTGGTTTGACTTGTGGGGTCAAATCTAAGAAATGGGACAGAAGACTGATTAAAAGAAAATAAGAGTAAACCAAGAGGATAGTTAACAAGTAAAGCAATTCACTGAGAGCTCTGTAGTTTAAATGTCTTCACAGCCCTTCTTTTCTGCTCCAGGATTAGATCAGCAAGTCCCAAGAAGCAGAAGACTTTTTGAAAAGGCCACAAAATGAGACATATTTCTAGAGGATAAGGGGTAAGGGAAAATGTTCATATTTTTCACTGTTGGTTTTAATAAGTTGTTTACTCTTCTCTGTTTTTGACACCAAAATGTTAGAGTAATAGTAGTGAAAGATGGTAAAAGCTGAGGACATACTGAAAAAACAAACTACTTCAGTAATTCTTTCTATACCAATATACAAACCTAACCTATCTTAATTGAATATTAGAGTATGAAATCAAGGTTATGTCAATTGTCTCCTATTAAAATAGAGCCCACTGAAATCACCCCACTGCAACACCTGGAATCAACATTGCATGATCCACTACAGATGATTTGCCTTATTTTCTATCCATAGTTTAAGAACTGTAGTTACATAAGGGCCTGGCTGACCCTTTGCTCACAATGGGTGCTCATAAAATAGTTGTGGTAGACAAAACTAATTTATTTGACTAGAACTTGAAAATACTAAAAGCTCCTCTTTTAAAGCTGATATTATTTCTCAAAAACACCATTCCACATCCCAGAAGATCTGTTCTAAACATTAAATGCAACTATCTGTTCTTAGCATTAAAATTTAGCTCACAAATATCTTAAAACATTTGAGAGTATTTTATTTAATTTTGCCCTTTAAAAACTTTTTTTTCCAATCAATATTTGGCTAGCTTCGAGAAATCTGGCAAGTATATATTATTTGGTAATGATGATGACTGTCCCACTCACTTTTCCTCTTCCTTTGAAACTAAATCTGGAGAATATTTCTATTCAAATTTTTTCTTCTTGAAACATCTGGCTAATTCATTTTTACCTTCATCCTCAATTAAATTTAAAATTGGTATATCCTATGATTATATGGTAACCATGTTCATGAAACAAACCAATACATTTATTATAATGAGATATATAGGAGGACAGTAGAATAAAACAGTTGAAACATAAACCGAATAAGAGAATCCAAGACATGTCATCAAAATGCACACAGTGATTGCTGATAAATCTTTGTTTTTTGAAACCATCATTATTGTTTATTGTTTAAATAAAGTACTCAAAAGGAAAATAATAGGTTCCTTTTATAAATGTTTACTGGTAGGTGAGATGTTTATAAGCTACATCTAATAAGAGCCAAAAGTCCTGCCTATAATCACAGAGCAAAGTATATAAGTTACTGGACCTCAGAGCAATGGAAGCTGGGGCATTTTCACAACAGAAGATGTATATAAGGAGTACAGAAATTACAGGACAGATTACAAAAGAATTTTAAAACTCCTATATCTATCGGAATACTTCCAATGTCCTAGGTATCTGGGAAAGAACTCACTTAAGGTGGTAAACCAGCCATCTAGCATAGAGGGCAGCACAGTGTAGGGACACACATAAGAAAACCTGTGGAAACAGAGGGGAAGGTAATATCATGATACAATAAGGCTAAGCCTGAACCTCAGCCAATATAAAACTTGAGCAGATCATTCAGTGATGGAGGAAGCAGGACGTGCCAGCAGAGACCTCTTAGAGGTCAACATGGAAACACATACACACATTATCATCACCACCACCACATCACAGAATTGTAAGTGAGACTGAGAAGCACAATTATAAGACTTTAAGTTGGACTTTGTGAAGTGATGGTATGATGGGATATGTTTATAACTTAAATAGAGTGTTTGTCACTATCTTTTTAAATTTTAGTTTTTGAGAGCAGTTTAGGTTCATAGCAAAATTGAAAGGAAGAAACAGAGATCTCCTGCCCTCACACATTCATAGCCTCTCCCATTATTGACATTCCCAACCAGAGTGGTATATTTGCTAGAATTAATGAACCTACATTGACACATCATAATTACCCAAAGTTCATAGTTTCCCTTAATATTCTCTCTTAGTGTTGTACATTCTATGGATTGGAAAATTTGCTATTTTTTTGTTGTAACCGTATTTTCTTCTAATAATAGAGTCCTTGTAAATGAGAATAGCCAGTATTTTTCTATGTGCAAATTTTCCAGTTATCTTGAAAGAGATTTGAGTCAACAAAGTAATGCGAGAAGCAAAACAAAACATAAAGCATCCTAGGATATATTTTTAAGGGTATCCCATTACCAGAGTTACATCAAATTAGATTATAGAGGTGCTTCTTCCAATTTATTCATTCATCTAGACTGTTATTTATGCACCATGTATTGAGCATCTTTCATATGAATGTCCTGGAACCAGGAGCTAATGATACATCTTGAATAAACACACCATGCTGTTCAAGAAGCTTATAGATAGACAAATAAATAATTTCACTAAAAAAGATAAAAATTGAAGATGTTACAATGACACATAATTGTCAAGTGACTAGCAGTTGTTTCAGACTGGAGAGGGGGCCATCAAAAGAATGGAAGAAGACTTTTTATAGATGGTATAACCCCCAATGTAAGACTTGAAGCAACTGATGATGACAATGAATGACAGTCATCTGAGCCTTCAAATGAGATAATTATATTACTTGCCAAATGCATCATTAATAGAATTATAATTGTATTCACCAAACATGATGGTGATAGATTAGTATAGCAAAATTGGAGAGAGAGAAGGAACCATACAACTAAGAAATTAACTAGATCTGATCCTCTGACATTCTCTTACATAATTTTTAGCCCAATAGATACAGTACCCATCTCTCAGCAAAGTGCTAATTCATGGACTTTTTAATCTAACTCTAGTACTAAAATGACAATTCCTCAAAATAATTTGTACACTAAGACTAGGATACTACATTATTTTGCTTTTGTGAACCTGTAAATGGACATGTTTTCAATTTAAGGCATTCTTTGTACCCTTATATGACTGTTTTATCTAAAAGATGGCAGATAGAACTCAGAGAATATTGTGTAGTAGTGTTCTTTCTTTAGTTCATCTGTCTCTTCAGTCACTGATAACTGCCTTTACCCTTGGAAATTTTCAGATTTTTTGGAAAAATAGCAAATGACATAAATCTAGAATATGTTAGTAGGCAGAAGATTTATGTTTTGCTTCCTTTACTTTGGCATATTTAGATAAAACATCAAGACACTGTTAAGTAAGAAAATGGAAATCTTGATTTAAAATAATTGTCTTTTCTTTCCCCATTCTCCATTTCTGTTTTCTTCCAGCCATTCTCTCATTCATATACATTTTCTGTTCTCTGAACTTGAAAATAGTACCATCAATCTTTCTAGAAACACACACACATTTTTAAATCTCTTTTGTGCAACTTATGTCTCAATATATTGGGTACTGGGATAAAATAAATGAGAACTTCTTGCTTCCCCAGAAATTCTAAATTTGACAATAGGGACACAAATAAACATATGGTCATTAAGATAGCTGTATAAACACTGACTAATGAATAATGTACATCTGTTTTTTAAAGGTTAGTAAATATTGGTTATGTGGGGGAAAATAAAAAGTGAACTGAATAATCTTTTGACCACTAGAGCTGAAAGAAGTCTTTGAGACCATCAAAGTCAGCAGCCTCATTGTACAGAAAGAAACCAGGAGCATAGTTTCAGAGGTGGGTGTAGGGGAAGAAAATGATAACATCAGCCTCCATTCATGGAGTAAGGCTCTTTGTAGGTCAGATTTCTGAATGCTCTCAGGAGAAGGGATTGGACTCTCTGTCCAAATAATTAGATAAATTAATAACCTGAATACAAGGGTTTTTCAAATAGTAACAAATTTCTCTTGCAAAGTGATTTAAGCAGAAAAGCCTTCTAAATTCCTGTTTGGGTTCCAAATCCTTTTCTTAGACCTTTTTAGCTCAAAATCAGAGGCTTTATGTAAATCTTTTATTGCTATCTGAAACAAACCTCCCTGTTTTGTTGTTGTTGTTGTTGTTGTTGTTGTTGTTGTTGTGTGTGTGTGTGTCTGTCTGTGTGTTTGTCAAAGACACAGAAAACAGCCTCTCTGGGAAAGATTCCAAAGTTCCCTTATCATCAGACTAATACCCTTAAGGTTTCAAAAAAGTTATTTCTGATTTCTGGGATAAGGGATGAAGCTACACAGCACCATTGCCCCTAAATGACAGGTTTTTCTTCTTTTTTGAATGGTTATAGATATCAAAGTAAAAGACCAAGAAAGTACTAACTCTAGTACTTTAATGACAATTTCTCAAAATAATTTGTACACTAAGACTAGGATACTACATTATTTTGCTTTTGTGAACCTGTAAATGGACATGTTTTTAATTTAAGGCATTCTTTGTACCCTTAAAAGACTGTTTTATCTAGAAGATGGCAGATAGATTTAATAAATCTAACTCAATATAACTGGGAACAGAAGATCCCCAAACATCCTATTTTATTCTAAATATTATATGTAGTTAAACAAGTAGTAATATAAAATTACTTATTTTTTCTGACCCAAAGGTAAATTACATTCTTAAAATATACATCCTAATTTCCAAATATTGTAATAACAAAAATTTAAAAAGAATGTTGAACATGAAAATGTTGAAACAGGCTTGGATTTATTTTGGAAACTCTGAGCATCACCAATTTATTCCCAAAGATAGTCATCAGCATTGATATGGACAATACCGTCTCTAAAATAGCTGATTTGGAGCTCTGAACACCCAGTAAAGTGTGCTCATCAATTTACTGACTCACTAATAGATATGCCACTGTTTTATGTCATCAATTTAAAGCATCTTTATCTGAAAGTAACTTATGGAAATCCATGGTCCTTGAAAATGAAAAGCACATCATGTCATCTTCAGGTTTTATTATTCTGTTTTCCCTTTTCTCATAAACATTCAAATGACAAGGTAGGCTACCAGAATTGTCACAGCTACATTGCAATCTCCTTCATCTTTCTTATACACAAGGTGTCTCTGATCTCTCTCTCTTGTTTTGGCATAAGTAGAAAGCCCTATAGTTTGAATGTTTTATCTAGAAAAGATTTTATTCCTTGTTGAGGAGTCTTAGTTGATCAATTACTCCAGTAATAATATCATCTCATCTAAGTAATTAAATCATTAACATTATGTACTAAAGGTGAGCATCCCCTCCCATAAAAATTTAAGAATCATTTAGTCTATGGTCATGCCACTCTAAACACACCAGATCCTGTCTTGAAAACTAAGCAGAGTCAGGCCTGGTTAGTACTTGGATGGGAGACCACCTAGGAAAATCAGGTGCTAAAGGTATTAAAAAAAAAAAAAAGAATTGTTTGTAATTACTTTTATTTAATCTTCTGCAAAATATAAAACTTTCAAGTTACTTGTGTTTTATATTTAAGAAACTAAATGTTTTTATTTATTTAAGCTATCTGGTCTGTTTACAGTGGAAAGGATGTAATATAAGTATGATAATGACAATGAAACAAGAGAAAACTTAGATATAGAAGCAATAGAAATGAGGATTCTGCGTCACCTTAAGTGGGCTTATTATTGTATTTGTTTCTGATTTTCTGGCATTTAAGATAAACTCCTATTTGTGATTCAAGACCCAGGTCAGATGTGCCAGTAGCTTTTTTTTTTCCACAAGAGCTCTAGACGCCTTTTATACTTAGGCTAAAGTGAGTATTTATCTCATTTAGTTGTAAAACTGCTTATAAATCCTCCTTTGCTCAACGATCAACTCATGACTCCTCAAAATCAAGAACCTCTTTGGCTCCTATTGCTAAAGCAGCATTTAGCACCCTCCAGCAACCTGTTTCTTCTGCTCTCTGTAAACTTTTATGACTTTCTCATTATCCTTTGAGTTCTGAAATATCACATACAGGTTGACTCCTTCAGACTGAAGACTTGTCCCACCTTTCTTTGATTAAGACTAATTTTCTTTTTCTAATATTTAATTCATTTCTACATCTCAATTTTCCTCATACTGTTTCTAAAATTTTAGAAAAATATTAGAGCTCCTTGAATACTTCTAATTACTTACCACTATTCTCCTCATATTTCTTACTTTTTTGTTCTATGTTTTGTCCACTTATCAACTTTTTCAGAATAGATTATTAATTTGGTAAGTTTGATTTTATTTACAAATTTTAAGAAAATACATCTCTTTGTTCTAAAAATTTTTGCTTATTTTTAGTAGTAGTCTGGTTTTCATTTTCTTAAAAAATTAATGTATTTAATATACAGGATTTTTTTGAGACTGTGATAAGAATATTTTTCAAGTTCTCTTATGTTTATTGAACTATTTCTTTTTCTTCTGTAATCAATTGTTCTGTTTCTTTAGCTTGTTTCTTTACATTTAGGTTGTTGGTTTTCTTAAACTATCTGATAATCTTTAGTTGGTGATTTATGTTCATGAATAAAGGACTTGGTTGATGAATTAGGGTATGTAACATTCTCTCTGGGAAAGCACTGGATCTGTTTCCCCAAAAGTCCTTTCCATGAATGAGCAAACTACTTTCCTATCTGTGTAAACAGGTGAGGACTTGTCAACTGGTGGGTATCATTGTAGGTTGTGTGGCTTGTATGTAAACAGGCAGGTTGCCCAAATGTCAAAATAACAAGAATATTACTCTAGGAATGGAGTATTTCAGAATATTTTGCTCCTCATATGAGAGGTCTTTCCTTTTACACTCTCTCTGTATAATTATATAACTTTGATGTACTTGGAAGTCAGCTCTGCTTCTAACTCAGGTCACAAATGTCACAATGTATTGTTAGCCCATCCCATGCAGTCTATTTAATTTCTTTAGGAAAAAAGTTCTTTGGATTAAACTAAGGAAGAAATGCCACATCTGTCAGTTACTCTTGTGGGGAAGTGGTGAAGGGACAAATTGGTCTAGTTAGCCTACAGACAGATTTTTAAATAATTTTCCTGATTACTCTTTCACAGCTCTCCCAGACCCTGCATGCCTACTAACTGAACTTGGAGCTTTTCCCAACATGGCCAAGGTGTTTCGTTTGACTGTGTTAGATTCCCTGTGCTTCCACCTAGTCTGTATTATTTGTCATTAGGATCGATCCTATTCTTCAGAAATCATTCACAATTTCAATTGTGCTGGTAGTATCACTTCTTATTTGCAATGCAGTTATGAATTTTTTTTCCCTGTGAAACAACTTTGTTGTTTCAATAGAACTGGGAAGAGAAGAAAGGTAAACCCACTTCTTATATTCACCATCATTGAACTAGAGGCTCTGTGAGGTACAGTGTTATCCACTGTACCTTTAAATGTTTAACTGAAGCATCCTTTAGAATGCTTCATGTATCTAATTATTAATCTTTAGAAAAGTTCTAGTCTTGTTCAGAAAATTATAAAAGCCAAACTCATAGAAATTATCTTTTTGTCTGCAATAGCCTTCAAAAATGTGAAGTTCAGCCAAATGTAGACACAGGGCTAAATATGACACCTTCACAGGTTTCAATATAGCTGTAAATATTAAAGGGATAAAAATGCCATAGATACATATATTTCAGTAATAACAAAAGTAGGCAACTTAAATGTTTTTTTAAATCTTCTAATCAGTTTCAAAAGTATACCTAAAGTCCAAGTACAATCTAAATAATTGAGATTACATACAATGTATTATGTAATTATGATGTTATATAAAAATTATATCATGTATATATATTGTTTACATACCAATTTTCCTAAATAAAAAGCAAAAATAGTTTTCAATATTTTTCCTGATTCCTTCAACACCTTTGATAAATATTATCTTTCTAAGAATTCTATTTAACTTTACTTCCTCTAAAATCAATGACCATATGTTCATTTAATCTCACTATTAGAGGAAGTCTTCAATTACTTTTCAGTCAGTGAGAATGAAAGGCACTGACCTTCTCAAATTGCTTGAAATCACAAGAAATGCATTTTGAAAAGACAGTAGCTTGAGCTTTTGTCTTATCAGTTATCTAGGTTCAATATTTATTACTTCCAAGGATAAATTACATTTTCTATTTCCATTGTGTTACTTCATTTTGAGTCAGAATAGTGTTTTCCATTTGTTTCCTATTGAAATTTATTTCATTCTTTTTTTAATAGAGCAGAGCAATATTATTTTTAAAAATTTCCTAGATTTTTTCCCTCTGTTTTAACATCCATCACCTTCTTTCACACACCTCAAAATATACTTTAAATCTTATCTAAGAATATATTCACTATGAAATTAAATTTAATCTCCAATAATCAACTAGTTAAAAAATTAAATGTGTCATTAATCATTTTTAATATGAAAAAGGCAACACATATCAGATCAGATAATATAAAAATTTAGTTCTTATGTAATTCATTTCACTGAAAAATTTAAGGTAAAATGCAAAAGAATGCAAAGAATAATACTAAATATAAAAGATTTACATGTAAAAAGTGGAATTAAGGGCTTAGGTGGATTAATATTAGATGAAATACATTTAGCTTCTCCTTTAACAGTTTTCAATTTTGTATAATTGGGAACTTGATTTTATTTTTTTATCTTAACTAATTAAGCTAAAAATGATTAGTTCACAAAATTAAATTCAGAGAGCTGTGAGTAAAATCACTGCATGACAGGATGATTATTTATTCTTAAAAGATGTTATCGCCAAGTAGATCACAGTACTACTATAAAATGGTTAGCATGTTCTCTTCCTAAAGGGGAAATGGAAAGTCAAAAGGCTGAATATAGATTCAAATTCAAGAAATAGTGTGATACTGATAGTACCATGCAAAAACATAAGTATTAAATAAATGGTCGCTAAAATAATGAATTAATTAAATCATTAATAGATTATGCCATCATACTATAATAGCTTCATGTAGTCATTTCAACTATAGTATTATTCTTCCTAATGGAATTATATCTAACATTGTATATTATAATTTAATTACATAGTTTCTTCTCTTATTAATCTGTGAGATACTTGAGAGCATAGACTTTATCTTATTTATTTCTATATCATCTGTGCCCAATAGAGTGCTGGCATTATTAGATACTCAGCAATTTTTAAAATTTTATTAAAATGAAGTATATGTTAGCTAGACAAAATAGCCTCTTCCATCTCAGAAGTTTATAAAAATTCCTATCTCTAAGAGACATGGAGTTTTAAAGATGGCATTTGCTGGAAAAATAGACTAGATATGCTAACTTTATAAGCTCCCCATTATCAAAACTGGCACCCATCAGAAGACAAGCCAAAATATACTTGAGTCTTATGCATGAATATTATTGCCTGTAGATCTGGCCAAGTTCTCTGTTGTACAAGTTGTATTTTTCTCCTCCATAAAATACACACTCAGTTCTTTACCTGTTCTTGTCTAGTTTCTACTGCAAATGTGATCGTGGCATTGCAGCTCTTGAGGACCATCATGCAGTAATTAGAAACAGTTGCCATCTATCTCAACTATACTCTCTTCCTAGAATTTCTGTCTTATCACTAACTGCATGTGCTCAACCAGTACCAACTTGATTCTCAGTCTCTAATTAAAAAATTTGTTCAAGGAGCTCTCCAGCAGCTCTCTGTTCTCCCAGTTACAGCATCCTCATGGGCTTTGTCAGTAATAATAGTAATAAAAATAGCTAACATTCACTGACCACATATATAAATATTTCTTCTTTTCTGCCTTTTCATATGCCTAACTCTCCAACAAAACTCTGTACAAAAATATCTCAATATTTGATGAATCATTCATTAAATTAATAAATAAAATTTTCAAATAAAATAAATTAATAAATTAAGCAAGTTGTATACTCTTGGCTGAGTCTCTCATTTGGACGAAACTGCCTATGTTCCTAGCACAAAGAAAACCAACTTTGTATCATTTCTTTTTCTAGATTTCAGTCAAGACTACCTTCTTTCTGTTCTGATATATTAATGTATTGATAGAGTTTCTTATAATAGACATTCCAATGATATTGGGGAAAGCATCTATTTTCACTGACAACACTTTTTAAACTATATTTTGGAGGTTTCTTCTTATCTTGATATTAACGTCACAAAGACTTTCGATTTAACATGACAGCTAAAACAAGCTGAATAAGCTATTAGATTACCATTATTGTTGTTTTTAATTCAGTAGAGAGCTGAGGAGGCAAAGAACCTAGCTCAACCAAATTCCAAAAAGTGACAAGCCCTTCCTACAAGAAAAGAGACACATGTCTACTCTCATTTCTAGCAGAGTAGAAGAAGAAATCTGACATGAAAGGATATAAAGAAAGAAACCAGCCAAAACCTGAATGGACTAATGAACATGGGCCAGCTGGCATGACAGACACCATTCCAAGAAGACCTGGTCAGACAGCAAATCTGCTCTCACCCAAAAACTCTTTCCCACAGGTCTCCAAATATACTACACTAAAGGCTAACAGCAGGGCTGAGAGATCCTCCTGGGTGTGAGGGCTATCCTGAAATGAAGGCAGGCACTTCAGAAGCTGGGAGGAAAGAGGAGCTGAGAGAAATCCCTCCAAGTCACTCCAGTCTTGAAAGCTTGCAGCTACTCTTCCAGAGCTAAAGGCAGAGTAGGAGAGCAGAGAGAGATTATCTATAATGCAAAAAAAAAAAAAAAAAAGAGCTGGCAACTTAACTGAAAATTAGAGCTAAAATTCCCCTAATTCAGAAAGCTGATGACTTTGCTTCTAAACACAAAGATATCTCTGAAATCATGCCAGTGTGCAGGTGTTAGAATTATCAGAGAGGGATTATAAAATAATTATAATAACAGTGGAAAAGATGGACCACATGTGTGAAGAGATGAGAAATTTTAGTAGTGAAATGGAAACTGGAAAAAAGTTTAAAAATATGGAAATGTAAAATGTTGTCAGAGATGAAGACTTCATTAGACAATTGGACATGGAGGAAAAGATAGTTCACTGGAAGCCGGGAAAACAGAATATATCCATACTGGAACATAAAAAAAAAAAGCAGAACATTCATTATCTGTAAATTAATAGTAAACAGTCAATAGTCATGTAAAACTAGTTTCAGGAAAAGAGAAAAGAGAGAAAATAGAAGAAATATTTTTTAAAAACATCAGATGAAAGCTTTCCAAAATTTAAGATATTCATCTTTTCAGTGATATCAGAAGTTCAATAAAACCAAAGCAGAACAAATTCAAGAAAAATCACATCTAGGCACATTATAAACAAAATGTGGAAAACCAAAGATAAAGAACAGATTTTAACAGCAGCCTGAGAAAAAAAGGATATATTACATTGTCAAGAGCAACAATATGGTTGATCTCTGACTTTTTATCAGAGAATAAGAGGCCAGAACAAAGAGGAAATACACCTTTAAACTACTGAAAGAAAAAAATCAACCTAAACATTTACATTCAGCAAAATGTATCTTTAATAATAAAAGAAAAAAAACATTTTAAACTGACAAAAATTTGATATAATTGGTTTCTAGCATACCTATACTATCTATAGTATAAAAAACTAAAAAAGACAGAAAGAACATAACAAATAGAACCCTGTATCTGCAGGAAGAAATGAAGAGTATCAGAAACAGAAAATATTTGAGAAAAGTATGAAATATTTTAATATAGATTTCTGTGTTATTAAATATATATTAAAGATATACAGATATATAATTTAAAACAAAAATAATATATTTAATGTTAATAACATGTAAACTAAAACTAATACAATTAGAGCACAAAAATGAATTAAACTGTTTAAGATTCATAAAGAAGTATAAAATTATTTGCAGGTGGACTGTAATAAAGATACATATACTCTCTATTATAGAGTAACCACTAAATGCACCTGCACACACATTCACAGACACAAAGAGGTATACATAAAAGGCCAAAAGAGAAGTAAAATTAAGTATGAAAAATGCTTGATTCACCCAAAACAAGGCAAGAAAGAAGGAACACATTTTAAAAATTAGATAAGTAGAAAATAGCAATGTTGTATATTTAAACCCTACAATATCAATCACTGTCAGACTGAAAAAAAGCCAAACTCAATAGATGCCATTTATAAGAAACAGTAAAGTGTTGAAAGTAAAAGAGTAGGAAAAGATGTACATGTAAACACTAAGCATAATACATCTGGTGTGGCTTTATTACTATCAGACAAAAAAGACATCAAGACAAAGAAAGTGAAGGTGAAGATAAAGAGTGCTATTCCAAAATGATGAAAGAAACAATCAACAAGAATATATAACAATCTTAAAAGTGCCTGAAATTAATAGAATATTTAATATTAAATATTAATATTTATATCTAATACTAACCAGCAACTTGAACTAAATGACACTTATAGATATTATACTTAATACAGATTAATTTTGAGTGCATATGGAACATTATTAATAGGTTACATGTTGGACCCTAAAATAAATCTTCAATATAAAAGACTGAAATTGTGTAGAGCATATTCTTCAGTCACACAAGCATTAAAATAGAAATAAATAATGTTATCATGATTTGGAAGCTCTCCAAGATTTAAAATTAAGCCATATATGTGAAAAACCCTATGAATCAAAGAAACACAACAAAGTTAGATAATTCTTTGAACTAAAAATGCAATCTTTTGAACTAAAAGAATAAAAACATATAAAAATATGTGAAATTAAATAAAAGAATTTAGAGAGCAATTTATAAATATATTGCATAGTCATTTAAAAAATGTGTGAGATTGATGAGTTTATATTTAAGAATTTAGGAAAAGAAGAGAAAATTAAATCTCAAAGTAGAGGAAAGGAAATAGCAAAATAAGAGTAGAAAACATACAAATATCAAAGAAAATTAACAAAACCAAAGGTTACTTTAGTGTAAAGACTAACAAAATTGATTAATCTTTAGACAGATCAAGAAAAAAATAGTATAGACAACACATACTGTTAATCTCAGGAAAAAAAGAATTATTACTTCAGATTCTAGTAGATTTGCCATCTTAGATAAAATGTACAAATTCCTTTGAAGACACAAATTATCCCATTTAATATAAAAAGAAATTTTAAAAAACCTAAAGAAACTTATACCTAGTAAAGAAATTAAATTTGTAATTAAAAACTTTTCCACAATGAAACCATGTGGTATTTGTTTAATAAATAGTACTAGAACAACTTGTTATCTATAGAAAAAAAAAAATGAATGTTGACCCCTATCTCATTCTAAACACAAAAATCCAGAATCTATCATATTGGCAGATGGCTTAGAACTAGGGCAAACCAAGGAACCCAACTGTTTAATTAAAATAAAATAAGACTTCCACTTATAATCAACATAAAGTAAGGGAGACTGGATTTACCCTCTTAACTGAATCAACCAAAAACCAAACAAAATATATGAAACAGAAGTTTTAAAGACACTGAACATTAGCCAGTGAAGCAATTCCTGAGAAAGGGGAAACAAACCAGGTGCACCCTACAGTTGTCCCACGTTATGGCCTTGAGTCTCCAGGGTGCAGCACAGAGTGGGGGAACTTCTTCAGAACCATGCAGATTCCAAGTCAAGGAGTCCAAGGAGGACACAGTTCACAGGAAGAAGTACAGGAATGTTGGAATTGTAGGAGTCAATATGATAAAATTTATCAAACATCTACCAGAACTTGTTTTTTCTCTCATTCGACAAATTCCACTTATGTTCTTTCCTCCAAAAGGGTTATTATCTAAATCCTGGGTTATTTACTACTTTTCAAAAGTTTAGTAAGGCTCAGAATAGGTTAGTTGAAAATGGTTAATGTGAGTAACTTAGTTTAAATAATTAAACGTGTGTTAGTCATCACAACACTTGTGAGGTTAATCTTCATAGTACAGGCCTTTCACTGTGT
Organism: Macroglossus sobrinus; assembly: GCA_004027375.1. NCBI lineage: Eukaryota > Metazoa > Chordata > Mammalia > Chiroptera > Pteropodidae > Macroglossus > Macroglossus sobrinus. Next base: position 1,144,898 of record PVKZ01000129.1, read on the forward strand.
TCTCTCCTCAACCACAGAATAAGCAAAATTACATGGTTTTCACAGCTGCTTTGTTTTGCCCTCATGCGATCTGAGTTTTAGCAAAGGGTCAAATAATTTTTATTGACAAAACTGTAGAAAGGTTACACAGACCTTTACTACTTGGGCTAGAAACTTTAGAAGGAATTTGATAAAGTCACCCACTCTTTCCATGCCACTTGTAGATTTAACGATGTCACATATGTTTGAGAGTTAAAAGACATAATCTATGGCTTTTGCATTTTATCTTCATGTTTCCTACATTTATTAATAATGTACATGAGACTATAGCTAAATCATACTTTAATTGAGATTATTACATCCATACTATTCTTTTTATCACTATATAAAACAAATGCTACATTGTTTATACACACCTCTTTAGATCATTTGAGAAAAACATTCACTGCATATGATATGAGAATTTACTGCCTTTTACAAAATAATGACTTTAAGAAATTAAGACTTCACCTATTTTTTTTAATCCAGCAAGCTTTTCTAATGATTCAATAGAAAACAGAGAATATTATGTCCATACTCCTCAAATATGTTCTTTTAGTTTTAAATGTGTCTTTATGGGATTTGTGATTAAATAAATTAGAAAACAAACCAAAACTAGAAGCCAAGTGTAACAGATAAAAAGAATTTATCAACCTCAGGTCAGAGTTTAGCAGTAGGGATTCAGATAGCCTGCAGGTAGAGAGGCTGAGGGAGCTGAAACTGGGACAAAGTGTTCAAGGAGAAGAAACCATTGGGTTGTTATGGGATCTGAGACACAAGATAGAAGCTTCATTGGGGCTGTTACTCTAAGACTGGAAAAGTAGTATAAGAATTTATCCTGTTTTCTCTAAATTACAACTATTTGTCTGAAACTTGTACCTATTGTCCATTCACAGAATAGGATTTCCAAAGCCCTTTGCATTTAAGCCTACAGTGTCTGAGAGGGGTTTCAGCTTACAGACTCCATTTGTGTCTTGACAAAAAAAAAATTGTGTATTCATTTGAAGCTTTAAAGTAAGGTACACTCTACTCCTTGTTGATATATCATCTTTGGCTATAGTTTTTCTCAAAACAACTACTTTATCTATATAAAAAACTGTACAGGTAAGGTCTTTTAATAAGGATCACAGCAAGTCTCTGACTAAGCAGCTAGTATGTACAACCACACAATTTGATGATATACAGAAAGGACTACTGGCCTTGAGCCTGTGAATCACCTAGTTTTCTAGAAAATAATTTCACCATCAGCTCTTTCATCTCTACCTTTTCAAACAAAGTCTTGTCAATCCTTAAGGTAGTATTAAGTCGATAGGCATTTCATATTGATACTGATCTTTCTAGCCACATTAAAGATTTTGTAAAAAGTAAATATTTTTATAATTTCATCTATAACTATTCCTTATATTTAGCTGAATATCAATGACTGCATAGATAACATTTATCACATGTTGAATGACTTGTTCTTCAAACTTTTGATTTTTTTCCTAGTCAAATTACTTTTTACTTCCAATGAGCTCGTTTTCTGCTTCCATCATAGTGACAATGCCACTACCTAAAACTCTCCTTCCTTTTGATCCATTGAGCATAATGTAATTAATAATGGCCAACATCTCAAAACTAAAGGCAAACCTGACAAAAATAATGTTCTATGGTCTACATGTTTGTGCTCTGCCCCCCATTCAAATTCACATCGGAAGTCCTGACATCCGAAGTGATGATGTTAGGAGGTGGGAGTCTTTGAGTGGCAATTAGGTCATGAGGGCAGAGCCTTCATGAATGATAGTAGAGCCTTTATAAAAGAGGCTTCAGAGCAATCTCATGTCTCTCCCCTATGTGAGGACACAGCCATAAATCAGAAGTCTGCACCCTGGAAGAGAACCTGACAATGCTGGCACTTTGATCTTAGACTTCCAGCCTCCAGAACTGTGCAAAATAATTTCTGTTGTTTATAAGCTACCCAGTTTGTGGTACTTTGTTACAGTACCTTGAATAAACTAAGACAGTAATTTAGCCAAAACATGATGATAGGGACTAAAATGTTCATACTTCACTATTCATGCTAATTATCAGGGCAGGCAAAGTTGAGTGACTATTCTTTTGGACCATAAATTGAAAGATGTTATAGATAAGAGCACAAAACTGTAGGTTATTGCCTTCTCTCTGTTCTTTCCACCAGATTGTCATATGAGGGCAAAATCCATATTTAATGTCTTCAGTTATGTCCCATCATATCTGTTCTATAATAATAATTCCTAGGGTGTACTTTTTGAATATTCAATAAAACAAATTTATAAAAATCTTTGATTTCAAAGAAGAAATGCAAAAGTTCTTCAGAGCCACATTTATCTATATGAGATTAAACAGAATATTTATCTGGATAAATTTGTTCAAGCTCACATATCCCATCTTCTCCACACCACATGTGCATTATTTGAGAAGATTCTAATATGTTTCCAACTTAAAAATCATAGCAAAAAAATTCAGCTTGATTTTTTGTTTTGGGGTTTTTTGGTTATTATTTCTTATATTTTTATTACAAAGGCAATAAAAAATAATTGTACATATACGCATGTGCTTGTATATATACTATACTCACATATGTATATATACTATACTCACATATGTATATGTTCGTAGATAGATTAACACATATATGACATGAAAATAGTAGTGAGACATTTAATCTAGCCTTAAATCTAAGAAATACAAATGTGAGATAGCAAATAAAAAATGTTAAAAATTTTTTATAGGAAAGAGGAAGATGATGAACTAGGTAAAAGTAGGGCTCGTCACCTTCCAGGTTTGCATTGAAATTACAACCAATTATAAAATAACCAATGTGGAGAATCTCCTGAAGTCCAGGTGATGGTAACATCTACCTCTGATAATATAAAGAAGCCACATCCATGGCGATAGGAGGGGTAAAGTCTAGAATCAGGCTGGACCCACACTCGTGGGTAGTAGAGGAACACTGGGAGGAAGAGCGAGGCTGCAGAGGTTCTCCTGAATAAAAGGGGTGTCCTGGTCTCATTTGGGGGCTCTCCAGCCTAGGGTCCCAGCCCAGGGAGAGGAGATTCCAATAACTCTGACTGTAAAAACCAGAGAAGATTCTGGTTGTCTGGGTGAGACAGAAAGAGACTGAAACCCTAGATGCCCCTTTGAAGGATGCACGCACAGGCTTTCTGACCTGCAGAAACTCACCTGGCACACCAGTAATGGGTCAGAGGCTTGCTTGGTATTCATTCTGAGAAAGTCTGCATTTTCTGGTGCCAGAACAAGGGCTGCAAGAGCAGCCACCATTGTGCCTTAGTCCAGTCCTCCTACCAGGCAATCTACAGACCACTCCAGCTTCACTGTGCATACCCCTCCCACAGAGCCATTAGGAAGCACTGGCAGAAGGGATCAGCCCAACCCAACCAACCTGCAGATTGCCTGGGGATTTTGTTGTTGGATGGCTGTTAAGCCCTGCTCCAATTCTGGGCCAAGCATTCCCAGCAGGCAGCCAGTGCTGTGAGCCACATTTCCAAGATTGAGTCAAGCAGATCACTGCTACCAACATAAACTTTGGCAGATCTCAGACAGCAGCTAGTTTTGCTGTGATCTGGGACTTCTGCAGGAATACATATACAGTTACCAAAATTGCAGCAAGAGTGAGGCTGTATTGATCTGACTGCCATTCTCTCTCTGAGACCCCCTCTGCCATACCCACAATTTGCCCCAGGCAGTGCATTGACAATGAACTGCAACAGCCCTGTCTCTCCCCTCCCCTGATCTCCCAATCTACACAGGCAACAAACTTTGGCTAGCATGAGGTGAGCACTGCATGGAAATCAGCAGCAGGCTGACCTCTGCTGCCTGCAAGAGATGCAATATTGTGTTCAGGAAGCTCAGGGGTCTGTGGGACTGCCCCAGATAGCAGCTGGTCTCACTGTGATCTATGTCTACAGCAGGAATGCCTCGGCACAGAAGTTGCAGCAAAACTGAGGTTGTATTAGCTTGATGGCCCTTGTCTCCCTGAGATCCCACTTCACCCAAACCACAAAGTGTCTGCAGCCCATTGAAAAGCAGCCTCCTATGCTCTACTTGGCTCTGGGGTTATGCAGTCAGTGCAGGAAACAGATCTTAGCTAGTGCAGTGAGCACATTTCAGGGAAAACAGCTGTGGGCAGATGACTGCTACCTGTGCAGGCTGAAATATCTTTTGAGGGGACTGTATTGGCCCTTGACTCCCTGAGTTCCTGACCTATCCAAATCACAAAACGCCCACTGCATGTTGATAGGCAGCTGCTCATGCCCTAGAGTAGCACATTTAGGCCCAGGGTAGGCAGCTGCTAACCTTGCTACAAGTGGAAACTTGTACAGGGAGCCACAGAGACACTGCTGGCATGTAAACTGACACTGCAGTGGCAGAGGAAAATTTATTCAATAGACCCAAGAGACTTCCAGGGTCCCTGCGCCACCCAACACACATATCACCCAGAGGCTCATCCAGTTTCAGAAACTTACAGGCAACTAACTGAAAGTGTTAGGCCTTGAGGAGCACCAGTCACTCTACTAAGCTGCCATAGGTCAGGGACAGGGGATAACTGACCACTGCTGACAGCGTTGTCTCTTCCACTTACTTATAGATCCAGCATAGGCAACAACCATCTGTGGATAACTTCGTAGTTCTCACATTATAGCCCTGAGCAATCAAAAGCAGTGGCTGACCTTGGCCTATGGGGAAGCCCCTCACAAGGGGCCACAAAACCAATGCATTTGGAGGCTGAAATCAGACCTCAGTGGAACAACTCCTGACCAGTCCCATTAATGGCCACACAGGACATCTACCTTCCACATTGGGCCATCTGACCAAGGCTGAGAGATGAAGCAAATATTCCTGGCACATAGAAATGAACATAAGAGGCTAATAAAATGAGAAAACAAAGAAACATGTCACAAATTAAAAAAACAAAAGAAAACTTCAGAAAATAAGCTAAATGAAATGGAAGCATGCAACCTACCAGAGACAGAGTTCGAAATAATGGTTATAAGGATGCTCAATGAACTTAAGGGGAGAATGGATTAACACAATGAGGAAATCAACAAAGAGATAGTAAGCATAAAAAATACCATAGAAACCATAATAAAAAACCAGATATAAATAAAGAATACAATAACTGAAATGAAGAATACACTAGAAGGATTCAACAGTAGACTGGATGAAAAAGAAGACTGAATCAGCGAATAGGAAGATAAGGTAGCAGAACACACCCAATCAGAAAAACAATAAGAAAAAATAATTTAAAAAATGAAGATAGCTCACGAGACCTCTGGGACAATATGAAGCATAAAAAATATTCAGATCATAGAAGTACCTGAAGAGAAAAAGAGAGAGCAAGGGATTGAGAATCTATTTAAAGAAATAATAAGAGAAAACTTCCCTAACTTGAATAAGGAATTAGACATACAAGTTCAGGAAGCACAAAGAGTCCCAAACAAGAGGAATTCAAACAGACCTACCTACACCAAGACACATCATATTTAAAATGACAAAGGTCAAATAATCTTAAAAAGCAGCAAGAGAAAAGAAGCTAGTTACTTACAAGGGTACCTCCATAAGAATGTCTGCTGATTTTTCAGTGGAAACTTTGCAGGCCAGAAGGGACTGTCAAGAAATATTCAAAACTATAAAAAAACAAGAATCTACAACTGTGAATACTCTACCCAGCAAGGCTTTCAATTAAAATGGAAGGTGAGATGAAGAAGTTCCCAGACAGTAAAAACCTTAAGGAATCCTCACCAACATGCCAGTATTACAAGAAATGTTCAAGGGTCTTCTATAAAAAGAGAAGGGGTGAAAAAGAAAATAGAAATAACAAATTCAAATGATAAAATGGCAATAACTATGTACCTATCAGTAGTCACTTTAAATATAAATGTATTAAATGCTCCAGTCAAAAGACATAGGGTAACCGAATAAATAAGAAAACAAAACCCATGCATATGCTGTCTACAAGAGATCCACAAGAGATCCACTTCAGATCAAATGACACTCACAGACTGAGAGTAAAGAGATGGAAAAATATATTTCAAGCAAACAAATGAAAAAAAAAAGCTAAGGTAGCAATACTTATATCAGAGAAAATAGACTTTAAAACACAAGTTATAATAAGAGACAAAAAAGGGCATTACATAATGATAAAGGCATCGATAAGTCAAGAGGACATAATCCTAGTAAACATATACATACCCAACACAGGAGCACCTATATGCATAAAGCAATTATTGACTGACATAAAATAGATCAATAGTAATAAACTTATAGTAGAAGACTTTAACACCCTGTTGACACCAATGGACAGATCTTTCAGGCAAAGAATCAACAAGGAAACAATGAGCCTAAAAGACAAACTAGAACAGATGGATTTAATAGATATTTTTAGAGCATTTTACCCCAAAGCAGTAAAATATACATTCTTCTCAAGTGCACATGGAACATTTTCTAGAATAGACCACATGTTAGGACACAAAATAAGTCTCAATAAATTTACGAAGATTAAAATATATCAACCATCTTCTCTGATCATGATGGCATGAAATGGACAACAAGAAAAAAACAGTCCTAAGAGGGAAGTTCATAGCAATACAGGCCTACCTCAAGAAACAAGAAAAAGCTCAAATAAACGATCTAACCTTACAATAAAAAAAATAGAAAAAGAACAGCAAACAAAGCCCAAAGTAAATAGAAGAAAGGAAATAATAAACATCAGAGCAGAAATAAATGAAATAGAGTCTAGAAAAACAATACAAAAGATTAATAAAACCAAGCACTGGTTCTCTGAAAAGATAAACAAAATTGACAGACCCTTAGCCAGGTTCATCAAGGAAAAAAGAAAGAGGACTCACATAAATAAAATCAAAAATGAAAGGGGAGAAATAACTATGGACTCCACAGAAATACAATGAATCGTAAGAAAATACTACAAGCAATTATATGCTAACAAATTGGACAATCTGGAAGAAATGGACACATTCCTAGAAACATACAATCTTCCAGGACTGAGTCAAGAAAAAACAGAAAATCTTAACTGACCAATTATCACCAATGAAATAGAATCAGTAATCAAAAACCTCCCAAAAAACAAAAGTCCCGGACTAGATGGCTTCATAGGCAAATTTTACCAAACAGTCAAAGAATTATTATCTATTCTTCTCAAACTATTCCAAAAAATTCAAGAAAAGGGAAGGCTCCCTAACTCCTTTTATGAGGCCACCATTACCTTGATTCCAAAACTAAAGACATTACAAAAAAGGAAAACTATAGGCCAATATGTCTTATGAATATTGATGCAAAAATCCTCAACAAAATATTAGCAAAACAAATTCAGCAATACATTAAAAATATTATACACTATAACCAAGATGGTTTATTCCTGTATGCAAGGTTGGTACAATATCCACTAATCAATTAATATGATACAACACATTAACAAATTGAAAGATAAAAACCATATAATCATATCAATAGATGCAGATAAAGTGATTGACAAAATCCAGCATCCATTTATGATAAAAACTCTCAGCAAAGTGGGAATAGAGAGAACATACCTCAACATAATAAAGGCCATATACGACAAACTTACAGCTAACATCATACTCAATGGGGAAAGGCTAAAAGCGTTTTCCTTAAGATCAGGAACAAAACAAGGATGCCTACTTTCACCACTCCTCTTCAACATTGTACTGGAAGTCAACCACAGCAAGAAAGAAAGAGAAATAAGACAAGAAAGAGAAATAAAAGGCATCCGAATTGGAAAAAAAGGATTCCACAAAAAATCTGTTAGAACAGATCAATGAATTCAGTAAAGTAACAGTTTACAAAATAAATATTCAGAAGTCAGTGGCATTTTTGTACACCAATGACGAATTTTCAGAAAGAGAAATTAAGAAAACAATCCCATTTATAATTGCATCAAAAACTATAAAACACCTGGGAATCAAATTAATCAAGAAGGTAAAAGACCTGTTCTCAGATAATTATTTCATTGAAAAAAGAAATTGAAGAAGATACAAATAAATGGAAGCATGTACCATGCTCATGGGTAGAAAGAATCAACATCATTAAAATGACCACACTACCCAAAGCAATCTATAGATTCAATGCAATCCCTATCAAAATACCAATGGCATTTTTTTGGAGAGATAGAACAAATAATCTTATAATTTATATGGAACCATAAAAGACCCCAAATAGCCACAGCAATCTTGAGAAAAAAGAACAAAGTTGAAGATATCACACTATCTAGTATCAAACTATACTACAAGGCTACAGTAATCAAAACAGCATGGTACTGGCATAAAAACAGATGCATTGCCAATGGAACAGAATAGAGAGCCCAGAAAGAAATTCACCCTATACACTCACTTAACATATGACAAAAGAGGTAAGAATATACAATGGGATAAAGATAGTCTCTTTAATAAATGATGTTGGGAAAATTGAACAGATACATGCAAAAAAAAAAAAAAGAAGAAGCTGGACCATCTTCTTACACTGTATACAAGAATAGACTCAAAATGGATTAAAGACTTAAATGTAACACCCGAAACCATAAAAATTCTAGGAGAAAATATAGGTTTTAAACTCTCTGATATTACTAACAGGAATTACGTTTCAAATATACTTTTCTGGGCAAGGGAAACAAAAGAAAAAAATAAACAAATGGGACTACGTCAAACTAAAAAGTTTTGCACAGCAAAGGAAACCATCAACAACAAAAAAAGACAACAGACTGATTGGGAGAACATATGCGCTAATGATACATCTGATAAGAGGTTAATATCCAGAATATATAAAAAAACTCATATAACTCAACAACAAATAAACAAACAATCCAATTAAAAAATGGGCAGAAGATCTAAACTGATACTTCTCCAAAAAAGAAATACAAATGGCTAATAGACATACGAAAAGATGCTCAAGGTCACTAATTATCAAAGAAATGCAAATTAAAACCACAATGAAATATCACCTCACATTTTTCAGAATGGCTATCATCAATAAATCAAAAAACAAGTGTTAGCGAGGATGCGGAGAAAAGAAAACCTTCATACATTACTGGTGGGATTGCAAATTGGTACAGCTACTATGGAAAACAGTCTGGAGGTTTCTCAAAAAATTAAAAATGGATATACCTTTGACTCAAGAATTGCATTTCTGGGCATTTATCCAAAGAAAACCAAAACAATAATTCATAAAGATCTATGCACCCCAATATTCATGGCAGCATAAGTTACAATAGCAAAGATATAGAAGCAACCTAAACGCCCATCAACATATGATTGGATAAAGAAATTATGGTTCATATATACAATGGAATATTACTCAGCCATTAAAAAAAGTGAAATCCTACAATTTGCAATGTTATGGATGGGCCCAGAGGTTATTATGCTGAGTGAAATAAATCAGACAGAGAAAAATAAATACCATATGATTTCACTTATATGCAGAATCTAAGGAACAAAAAGAACAAACTAATAAAAAACAGACTCACAAATATAGTGGATAGTTTGGTGACAGACAGAGGGGAGGGAGAGTGGGGGACTGGGAAAATGGGGTAAAGAGTTAACGTACAAATTAGTAGTTGATAGATGGTCACTGGATGGGAAGCACAGCATAGGGTAAATAGTTAGCATTAATATGTTGACTAGGTGGAGGGCCAGGGAAGGGAGGGAAAAACTGGGGGGATCATTTTATGAACTATACAAATGTCTAACCAATGTATATATACTTGAAGCTAATTAAAATAAATAAATAAATTTATTTAAAAATTTTTGAATATGTATAAAGACTAATTATAATAGAAGAAAATAAATAAAGAGACATTTTTCAAAGCATCACATGGGTTGCTGCACCAATATTAGTCTGATATTCTTATAAATAGAGACACTTCTATGTGTTGCCCTGCAACATTTTGAAAGAATATAAGGCAGGTGATTTACTACATTTTTCAAAAAAAAAGTGTGGTATAAAGACATCTTTTTATCTTATTAAAACATTTTAATAATCAAAAATTAAAACTGAAATTCAATTTCAATTATCAGTTTTAATTTGTAGTCCCAAAGATGACCTTAAGTACAATAAAAGCAAAAGAGAGAATGAGGGGCCTCACAATTATTTTTAGATTAGCAAGAAAATTATAAGCCATACCTCTCAAACATATTAAATTTAATAAGAGAATAAGTTATTTATATTCACTATTAGCCTTCATAAAAAAATAATAAACAACTGTAGTAATATACTCGGAATTAAGTAAAATGTAGGTATCTGGCTTAAACTTCCATCCCACCCCTCATCAACTGCATTAGTTCTCAACTGCTACACAATAAATTACCCAAAACCTAGCAGCTTAAAAATAACAGACAGTTACTATTTCAATTTCAATGGATCAGAAATTCAGGCATAGTTGACACTGGCTCATGATTTCTCATGGCCTGCAGTCACAACTGGATTGAGTAGGGAGGTACTAGGGAACACCAACTTTAGAGCTCACTCAGGTGTTTGTCGCTGGCCTTGTTCCATTTCCATGTAGATCTTTCCACAGGGCTGCCTCATGACATAAGGCTCTAGGTGATTCAGGAGGGAATGAGAGAGCCCAAGTACCCTCAAGATGAAAACTATGATCTTTTATAACCCAATATTGGAAGTGACATCCCCTCACATCTGCTGTATTCTATTCACTAGAAGCAAGTCACTAAATCAAGACTACACTAAGTCCCTGAGACTTACACCAAAGATTGCATGAGTAGATGTTATTACTAGATGTCATCTCAGAGGCTGTTTACTACATTATCCTTAAAACATTGCAAGGAATTTTATTTCTATTTCACCACTCTGATGATCCCAGCAATTAAGTTAGGTAAAGTAGTAAAGAGAATAATCAAATTCTCCATCAAAGATACCTCAAATTGGTTCTACAAATCATGATAGAAAAACTCTCAATTTCTGGCCAATTATTAAGTTTCTGGGATAGGATCCGAATGCTGCTGTGTGACTGTCTTCTCAGAAGTCCACTGAGAAAGATCATATCTCCACTGGATATATCACATGCCCCAAGGAATTATGGGAGCAGTCTAGTGGGCTCCCAGATGTGATTGAAAGAATTATGGCCCAGGAGTCAGAAAAACTGCACTTTGGTTTCAGGTCTGATAATACATTTTTCTGGGTATAATTTTTTCTATGTATAAATTTAATGCTTTAACGAGTTCTCTTTGTTCTGCTAGTACTCAATGAATAACAATTGAAAGAAAAACTAAGTGATATTACTTTTCACGAGTCACTCACCATTGTTTTTTCACACATATAAGGTATATTTAAAAGTCTTATTTGGGCTGCTTAAATTTCCAATGCAACTAAAATCTCAAAAGTATTTAACACCAAACCAAGATTTAAAAATCAAGAAACTAATAAAATGCTATCCGGTTGGTCCATAAAAAGAAGGGTTCTATTCCTGTGTCTTTTAAAAATTGTAATTAAGTATTTATTGTGGTGTGTGTGTGTGTGTGTGTGTGTGTGTGTGTGTGTGTGTGTGTGTGTGATAAAATTTTTATTTAGGGGTAATTTTAGATTTACAGAAGGTTGCAAAGATAGTAGAGAGAGTTTCCATGTACCTTTTACCTAGTTTTTCCTAAGATTAATATCTTATATAACCGTAGTATATTTGTAAAAACTAAAAATAACATTGGTATATTACTATTAACTAAACGACAGACTTTACTCAGATTCTACCAGTTTTTCCATTAATGTCCTTTTTCTGTTCCAGGATCCAATCCAGAATACCACATTACATGTAGTCATCTGGTCTTCCAGTCTCCTTCAGACTGTGAGGGTTTCTCAGTCTTTCCTTGTTTTTCATGACTTTAACAATTTTGAGGAGTAGTGGTCAGGTATTTTGTAGAATGTTTCTCAATTTAGACTGTGATGTTTTCCTCATGATTAGGCTGAGGCTATGGTTTGAGGGGAAAATACCACAAGATGAGGTAACTTTCTATTCACATCATATCATGATATCAGCATGAATTATTACTGGTGATGTTAATATGTATCACTTGGTTAAGGTGGTTTGCCAGCTATCTACACTATAGTTAATTTTTTTCCTTTTCTACATGATAAGATGCAAGTCACAATATCCAGCCCACACTCAAGGTAATCCAGGTCACATTTCATTTTGCCCAGTAGCAAAATTTATTTTAGACATTTCAATATAAATATGCATTCTCTTCAAATCTCTAGGACTTTTCATAGAAATTCATTTCCCAATAAATGGTTCTTTACTCCATACTAATCTCTAATTACACCTACCTAGGATAACATTTTAGATATTCAGAGAGAAGAAACATTTAATGATCATCAAAAGACAAAGTAGAATATAAAATTCTGTAAAAATCTCATTAAATGACATTAGTGACTTATCTTCAAGTCAGTGAGTGATGATTCTGATTATGTTATGTTTGAGGAAAAAATCAAGAAAATTTAATTTTTGCACAAATTGTGTTGTATTGCAGAACTGGAAAACATCCCTCATCCATTGTTTTATAACAGGAGAGTACTTTAAATTATTCTTATTTTTAAATGACAGATATTTAAACAAAAGATTTCAAAGCCAAACTTTATAAAGTATCTGTTCTTGGTTGGGTTTAAACTTCTTAGATTTTATCTTTCTAACTAGACTGCATAAAGTCTGACCATAGGTCTGGAGGTGATCTTTAAACAATGTGAAGCAGTTATTTGCTCAACAGAGCATCCTCTTCCCTGAAAATTTAAAATAGCATTCCTATTCATTCCCTTTATTATTTTAGAAACTTGGGTGTGATTCTCAGGTAATGATTTGTGCTACAGAATTTTGAAACTGGCAGAAAAATCTCTCCAAAAAAAGAAGTCCTACAGCTGTGAAATGTTCTCTCACTGACACAGTTTCAGTCTGGAGGCATTTAGAGTATGAAGTAAGAGTCTTGATTTTTATTGGCTATGTGTGGGTTGTTTGTTTTTTTGGCAGGCGTGTTTTGCATGTTGAATATTTCCCATCAATACTTTATTTTTCTTTAGTGTTTTGGTGCCTCTGGTTTTAGTAGGTAACCAATAAATTAACCAAAACAAATTAAATATCCTTTTTTCATGCTTTGGTTATATACCTTTAAGAAGAAAGTGTTTGGGGCCTAAATTTTCTACCTAACTTACTAAATTCTACATTTTTGTTTAGCTTCTTATAAACTCTCAATGAGTTTGTAATTTTCTTTGAGGGTAGGGATTATCTTGTGTTTATTTCAACAATGCTCCATATAATGCTCAGCATAATACATGAATTCGAAGTAGAACAAACACCAAAAAGGTCTTTACTTTATATTTTATTCATTCCTAAAATTTTTATAAAAAATGTTTGCTAACAAATTAATTCAAGAGATGGTTTAAATATATGGTGACCAAAAGATGCTCCTATATTTTAGTAGTATTCTTTTATACAACTCCCACATTAAATACAAATGGTTGTTATATTTTCATACTAGTCTTCTACATATTTACTGTTCACTTTTTTATTAACTCCTCATATTATCTTTAAATTTGAAAAGACTATATGTTCTTTCTGTCCCTTCAGTTGTCCATTGTATTATGTCAAGAAACTAGTCTTATAAGATAAATCATAACAGTTCAGATATATGCATATATAATTTTATCTCACACATGTTATCACATCTCCTTTCCTATTTTACTACCTAGGCTCAGATCCTCAGTAACTTTCTACAATAACCAGTTTCTCCCTTCCACAATTCACTTTTCAAATGGTTACTAAATTCATCATGGTAAATTATATCCTTGTCTTGTCTCTTTCTCACTGAAATAAATCCAAGAGTTTTCTATGTTCAAAAAATATGGCTCTTAACAAATATATCAAGAAAAATACAACATACTGCAAGTCAAGTATTAATGGAAAAGAATGTAAATGAAAATAAAAAGATTAGATAGGCAGATAGAATAGATGTGAAGGTATTTCTCTATAATGTGAGGAACTTTATTTCCTATTTGCCAATGAGGAACAACTGCAGGATTTTCAGCAAGAAAGTAATATAAGATTTGTATTTTAGGAACAGCATTCAGACTACAGTGTACATAAAAAGAAGAAAAAAAAAGGGGGAGGCAATGGAAAAGTTGGAGAGAAGCCTAGCTCAGTAAGTCGAGGTGAGAGATGATAAGGGGGTAGAGAGAAGGAGAATCATCAGAAGCAGAACTAAAGGTACTTAATGGCTGATTAGAGAAGCAGAATGAGGAAAGTGAAAATGCAGAGTATGACTGAGGTTTCCAGTTTGAATAACAAAGTGGATGGGTTTTACCAGTAACAAAAATAGAAAATATTGATAGAAGAAGAGATTTGAATGGAGATGGAAAGAATGGGTGATTAGTGATGACAGTGTGGTATAAAGAGCATTCTGAGTTTAGTTTTGTAATTACTGAGTTTGAGGGTTCTGTCAAACACTCAGAGAAGGTCTTTAACATGGAAGTATTTAGGCAAGATCCTGTGTATAACTTGTCTTTTATTTCTTGTAGTGTCCAACACTTTACCTTTAGTTTTAAATTAATATTTCCCTACATGGTTATGAATGGTGTAATGAATGAATGAATGATTGCATTCAAGTTATCAAATAGCAGAGAGGTATTTATAATTGTTCTCTACCTCATCCTCTAGGCTGGCTCATGAGCACCTCAATGTAAGCAAGTTCTTACCAGATATGTTGCTGCAGATTCAGGGTTCCGAGGTGCGGGTCTGAGGTTCTGGCATATTTTTGGAAGAAAATGTGGATAGCATAGGCAACTGCAACATAGCTCTTTATTCCAGCAAGGGCACAGCCAGCCTCACAGGATGGTGGCGCCTTTATATACACAGGTTAAATGATAGTGGCACACTGCCAAGTTATGGGACCCCGTGAAAGTTTACTGGGCACATAGTTACATAAGGGGGAAAGTACTGACTCACTTTCGCTCAGAAGTTAGCTTCTATGAATGTCGAGAGTGAGTCTGACTACTGCCATTCTTCTTTATCCTCACACCAGAGCTCTATGTAGGAGTGTTCCCTGTACTATAAAGGTTATCAGTCAACCATGGGCCAGGTGGCATTTACTTAGTCCATGGAAAGAACTAGCAAAAATGGAGTTTTTCATTGATCAGCCTCCAAATTTACATTTGTGCACAAGTTCATGGTAAGAGAGGTAAGTAAGAGGTTTTTTGTAAGTTGTCCTTAATGCCCCATATTTTTGGAAGTCTGCCTTTGTTTCTTCTTTACTTACCAATCCTTTAAAAAAAATTTTTTTGTTTCCTTGGGCATTTTCTCTTCCTTCCTTTTTGTTTTCCTGTTTGTTAACTTTACTTATATATCATCTGATTCTTCTCATAAATAGCATTTATCATACTTCAGGGATTGAGAAAAACTAGAGATTGGATGGTCCTAGTAGAAAAATTCAAAAGCAATTTAATTCCATCTAAATGAAATAAAGAGACTTTTAAATTAGCTTATGGTTTAGAACATTCAAGTAATATGTGCTGTAACATAACTATTGTCAAAATTCAAAAAGAGTAAAAATTAAAACCAAATGAGTAAAAAAGTAGTTACTAAGAATTTATTGTGCACATGAGAACCAGTCACAAACTGGGTGGGAGTCTTCAAACCAACTGTGGAACGAAGCTCAGAGGGATGACATTCCAGGATGGCATCTAAAGTAAAAATGAGAAAATTGTTTATCCCTATCAATGACTGGCTAATAAAATTAGGATTTCCAGACAGCAGAGGATTGGTTATGATGATTATCTTATACCATTTTAGAAAGTTGATTTAATTACTTTATTATTTCCAAAAGAATACATTTACAAAAAATAACCTAAATTAAGTTTCATTTATGTTCATGATTTAGTTTTGCTTATGTGGCTTCAACAATTTTATCTACTTGAGGAATTTTTAAGTTTGGCCTCAATTTTATTTTATTTTAACAATTCCTCAATTTGGTCATTCTCCCAGCAGGCTGAGTATGACCAACTGGTACAGTGTTACTCTAAGATACCATGGTTCATGTAGTTGTTGGGAAGGATAGCTATATAGTCACTCCTACCAACAGTTGCATCATTATCACAGACATGTGTAGGTGGATCATTGAGTTCTTCTTGTTGTCTAATAGATGGACATCATTTGATGTGTGAGTGCTGTTGAAAATCTTTTAAAAGCCCTGCAAGGATATGGTGCAGGAGGGAGGGTAACACAATAACTACGAAGAGAATAACAACAGCCAAGAACTGAGAAATTTCTCAGAGCAAGATTCCCAGGAGCCAAGATTTAAATAAATCAGCTAGGTTAAAACCAGTTTCAAGTTTTACATTTCTAAGTCAATGTACATTTTGGGGAATAATGTGTACTCAGGTTTCATTTTTTTCCTGTTATTTACACAGCACTATATGATGGGTTAGCAATCACATATACTCGTGATTACTTAGAAGAGGATGAACATGAAGATATTTTATTTCATGAAGTACATTTGATGAGTTTCCACCTAAATTAGGCCTTAAATACTGTGAACAATCAAGTAATTTAATAAGAGAAATGTCTGTGGAAACAAAAGAAAAACAAAGGTTAGTAGAATAAATTATAAACTCAGTTTCTGAGTTTAGGGTACATCAGTTGAGAAAATATTTAGATCTTAGTTCAAAGCATCTGTGGATGGTGGAATGAAGATACAGTTTCAATCTGCTGGAATTTCCTGGTTTGCATTTTGACTGTCTTCAATGATACCATTGGATGTTTTTTCAAACCCTCTTGAGTGGCCCATATAACAAGTATGAAGGTTGCTCATACATAATCTGTTATGGTGATTTCTCTGATGTTATAGATGGATAGCGAAACCTCAAAGGTGATAAATGGAACTAGAGTCTGATAATAGGTATACTACAGTTTTGTATTGAAACATAATTTTTTCTATAGTCATCCTATTTTTATTAAAGATAATTACAGTGAGATTTGTCCATAAAATAAGTCTAGTCTTATTAAATGTGGCCTGATTATTTATCAAGAATAGTGATACATTTACAAGAAGTAATCTAAGTTAAAATTTATTTATATTCATAAAATGAACTAAATTTAGTTTTGCTTACATGGCTTAAATAGTTTTGTCTGCTTGGTTGACTTTCAAGCCTGGTCTCCATTTTGTTTTATTTTCATGCTATTATGGAATCTAAGTATATTGTTAAGTTTCAAGAAATTTCAATAAAGATATATTTAATTATATTCTGGTTACATCTAGGAATTCTAGTGTTTAAAATGTCTCCGTCAAGGAGAAGTATAATACTTAATATTCAAACTGAAGCCTAAAAGAAGAAATAGAAAGTATCAAAGATTTCTAACGGGTTCAATACTAATAATTGGCAATAGATAGAATCACTGTTTTTGATTTCCACTTGGGAAATGAGTATATACTAAAATCTGCAAATATTTGAAGAGCTTAAGAAAAAAGAAATCACTTGCTACATAATTATTACTTAGTAAATATTCATCAACTTAACAAATTTATCCTCAGGGTACAAAGGTGTATATGATTGCCTTGACTTAACACAAATTCTGTTCAGAATATCCAAAATGAGTATAATTCGGCTTTCTTGAGATGATATAACAAAAGTGGGAAAGAACACAGACTTTAGAGAATATAAGCCCTTAATTAAAGTTATTCCCCCAGTTCTAATTAACTGCATGATGATAAATTGCTTAATCTCTCTATACATCAATTGCTGCTTCTATAAAATGGAGATTATAGTACCTTTCCCTTTGGGTGAGGTCAAATATGACTGTGAATTAAAGTATTTAACACATTAATAGCCAAGTAGTACAGAACTATTGCTAAGTTTTCCTAGAGTTTTTAATGGTTTTCAAAGAAACAATATAAAAATGTAAATTTATCACAATATTGAACTACTGTTAAACAATAATTGAAGAAATTCAAACTCTTGACAAAGAATGCATGATGCTGCATGATGTTGTCTTTCTACTGCTAGCAAATCAAATGTGGTTTGTTTTACACATATTGAATTCCAGGGCTCCTTCTAGGGTACTTGGGGTCAGCTTCATGTGCCTGAATTACTCAGGGGAGTTTAAGTCAGGTAAGAAGATCCTTGCTCAGAGGCAGTATAGGTCTAGTGATTTCTAAGACCTAGACTGAAGGAAGTGTCAGGTGTAATTAATTTTAAGTTTGCTATTGATGAACATTAACAGCTAAATAGTCCTTGAAGAGAAATAGGCAGAATGAGTCATTTTCAGTGAATGACCTTTCTTGCAAAGGTGTACAACAGGTGTGGTACTCCTGCAAATGATGGAGAAGAATGACTCACTGCATTTTAATTTACATTACTTTTAGTGAGTAGTAATGTTCCAATTCAGGAGAGAAAGAAAAGCCTCTATTATTTCTTTGGCAGCTCTTTTTGTTTTGGTTTGGTTTGGTTTTGACCCTGCTTATCTCCCAAATTAGATAAAGTAACAGAACTAGAGGTAAGGTTTATAGAGAGGCTTAGATAAGAAAAGGGCCTGTGAAAATTCTGCCTGAAGTAGGACAGGAGAGCTGCCCTGACTGAAAGAATTGCGATCCATCCTTGTTACACATTGGACAGGAGAAGAAACAGGTCATATAATGACTATTTTCATTTTTATTTCAGAGATATGATTACATATTTTTATTTAATTGTCAACTTAAAGAATAGTAATATAGGGTTTTTAAAAAATATTTGAGATGTTT
Source organism: Macroglossus sobrinus (assembly GCA_004027375.1). Taxonomy (NCBI): domain Eukaryota; kingdom Metazoa; phylum Chordata; class Mammalia; order Chiroptera; family Pteropodidae; genus Macroglossus; species Macroglossus sobrinus. Next base: position 1,163,710 of record PVKZ01000129.1, read on the forward strand.
CTATCACCTTGAAAATGTACTAAAACTTTCAATTTTATTTATCTTAGGCAAAGAAGACATTATCTTTTTCCCTTTCAAATTGTTACTTTTGTTAGAAAATCTTAAAAGACTGCATTAGCTAAAAAAGAAGAAAGATCTAAAGGGTGTTGATAATGGTGAGCAATAATTTGACATAGTGATATAAAGGAAGATCATATTATTTTGGAAGCAAGAGAATGAAAATTGTACTGTGCTGTGTGACGGCACAAGTATGGAGCAGGCTAACATCAGTAACTAAACAACATACGGTCACTCTATTTTTGACCAAAAATATTTAGCGCTTTTAATCAGCTCTCATAATGGAGTCTTTACACTCCTTGGATAGCTATCTTTTTTTTTTTTTTAAAAAAAAGAGCTTTCTCCCAGTTTTTATAACTGAACATTTTAGAAAGAAGATGAAAATACATTAGCATTTTCTCCAAGTGATCAAAGTGTTGTCCTTTTAAAAAACAAATGAATGAATGAATGACTGAATGACTAAATAAGCAGAAGTCTGGCTTAGTTATGACTGTTTAGTTCTCCCTAATATGCCTTCTCTCCCAGCAGTCTTGTAGTCAGCTGCAACTGAAACAATCTGAAATTGTTTGCTCTCATCATCATCATTTGACCCTTGTATATGAACTCAGTCTAGCATTTTTCTTATCACTGCATGAGGCACCATAAATTAGAGTTGCAGAAGTCCTTCATTGACATGTTTGAAGACACTGTTTACTGAGAGAGTCCGTGTGAGTTTTTAGCACCAACAACTTGGAATGCTATGACTCAGTATAAAGGAACTATAAAAGACTGCTTCTTTCCCTAAGGTTTTAAAAGAAGCCCATGTTAGGAACCTTCTTGCTGCTGAAGAATAAAGAGATTTATAATATGCAGGAGAAAACACATAGAATTACAAATGAAAGTGGTCTAAAATTTCAAGGATATGAAATTTTTTTATTGTTTGAGTGACTACTGAAGTACAGTTTTCCTAATAAGAAAACATTTTTGGAAAGGGGGAATGGAACTGGAATTTGACCCATGACTTTAATTCCCAGCTAGTCCTCTTCCCATTAATTGTTGATATGAGTATTTAGTACTAAACTGGGGAAGAAGTGCTGAGAGCAGCTTATTTCACTGAGAAGGAGGAACTGAACATCTGGGGAGGTGAGTAAAAGTTCTAGATGAAAGACTTTGCTAGCAATGAAATGAAAATGATAGCAGAGAAAGAATTTATTCAGAACAAGCATCAAATTTATTCATGAGATTTAGCTAATAAATGAGAATGAAGAAAAAATAGACTGTTATTCTCATTTAGGAAAGAATCACTCTATGTAGAATAAATAGAACAATTTTCTCTGATGATATGAAAAACTCCACACTTATATCAAGAGATGAGCAAAGTTGTCAGGACATCATTAGTCTTTTATTAGAAGAATAAAATCAGGCTTAATTTTAACATTCATGGATAAGATACACTATAGAATTCCCAAAGAGTTGCTTCATTGCAGATACTCTCTTTAGCATCATCTCTGTCACATAATGGTTAAATTGAAATTATATAGCAAATGAAATTCAAGGTCAATGTCTTAGTCTCCTCCTCAGCCAAGTTAATTCCCAATTAGAAAATATTCTCAGGCTTTTCTTCATAGGGGTAAGGCACAAAAATAACAAAAATTTAAAAGAAAGAAAAAGAAAGGAAGGAAATAAGGAAGGAAATAAGGAAGGAAATAAGGAAGGAAGGAAGGAAGGAAGGAAGGAAGGAAGGAAGGAAGGAAGGAAGGAAGGAAGAAAGAAAGAGAAAGAAAGAAAGAAAGAAAGAAAGAAAGAAAGAAAGAAAGAAAGAAAGAAAGAAAGAAAGAAAGAAAGAAAGAAAGAAAGAAAGAAAGAAAGAAAGGCTAAGTATTTTCATAAAAAGAAAAATCATTATTTCACTTTGCTTTCTGAATTTTCTTTTCAGGCAATTTCATTACGTTACCTCTAAACGTGTCTAACATAATGAAGAGATAATTTTAGCAAAACAGAATACTGTCATTCTCATAGTCTCTTGTTATGAAATGAAGGACAGTATTTTGCCTCTGCAGTTATCAAATCTAAATATTGAGACTTTAAAATTCAACATGTTTTTCACCACACTGATCCTTTAGGAGGGTTTCAAAGATATCACCTAGCTGAATTGTCAGTAGTGTAAGTCATTGTCATCTTCTGTGATAAATGTTGGATGGATTTAATTATATTAGCTCACTCTCTCATTGCTGAGAGAAAAACTTTTCTGTTTATGTGGTGCCAAAGGTTCTTTCATACCTCCAAGATATGGAAAGAAAAAGAGCAAGTTGCAGAACAATGTTTCATATTCACTGGTGTGTGCTCAATATCTAGCACAGAGGACTAGATGGAGGAACACCAAACAGTTGAGAATTGTTACATCTGGAGAAAGGAGGGGAAAGCTGGAGGAGTGGCAGATGGGAGAAGGGAGACATTCATGTTTTTTTTCCCTAAATATTTCTCTGTGGTTTGAATCTTTTACAACAATAACATATTCACATGTGATTTGTGTGATTTTAAAAGGACAATAAAAGATTCATTCAGTCAGTGAGAAATGGTGCTTTTTACTCACAATGCTTAAAGGTTAATTTTTGTAAAGTCAATTAGTGGTCTTAGTTTCTAAGGCAAATTTTTTGGGGGTCTGTTACCTGGTAGTTCATTCCTCTATGAGATTTTAATTATTTTTTAAATTATTTACTTTAGAAAGATTTAACATATTAAAATATGGTGAATGTGCTTAAAGTTTTAACTTCTGTCAACATTACACAAACGCTTTCCAGAAATGAGAATATACTGTTAAAAATTTATAGATTCTTATATTTTTTCTTCAAATACTTGTTTTCAAATGAAGATATTAAAAAAATTGTTTTAAAGTTCTAAGTTACTCACAAAATATCATCCCTTCTCCACAGCCATTTACCAAACTCTATAAGTTTTTAAATACTGACTTTGGATCCCTAAACCATTTCTTTATTAGTTTTTTTCCTCTGTAGTTTAATAATTATCATTAGAAGAGTTGTTCAAGTGCATACTTGTTGAAAGGCATAGAGGAAAGAGAGAAGAAAAATTCTCAGGCTATTCTTAATTACTTTGACAAGTTCAGTAATTTCAATTTACATTAGCTCTGAATGTTGGGGGATCCTAGGTGCCTGTTTTTGGTCTTTTATTCTTAAATTCTTTGTGGACAATCTTGTCTTTACCCATGTGTCAATTATGTCAATTATCACATATACACTTAGCATTCTCAAATCTATACATATAGTCCAGATCCTTCAGGTGAGTTCCAGATTCCCACCTCCAGTTGCATATTAAATATCTCCAATTAGGTGTCCCATAGGCATGGCAAATTGGACTTATCTCTCTCTACCCTAAACCTACTCTATACCCGATGAATGCAGTGGTTTCCAACCAGCGGAAAAATTTTTCCCCCAAGAAATATTTGGCCATATCTAGAGACAACTGAAGTAAAGGAACACAGATGGCATATGAAGAGTAGATCCAGAGATCCTGTTACACATCCTACAATTGATAAGATATTCCCTCCAACACAGCAAATATGCAAATATTTTTCTGACCCAAAATGTCATTTGGGACAAGTTTGAGAAAAGGTTAATTTCCCAGATGGTTGAAAATGATTAATTTAATGGCTAACTAAAGGTTAATGGGTTAACATCTCAGAGAATGAGGATGCCATCAGCAATTCTTGAAGTCATTCTTATTTTCTCTTTTTCTCTCACTTCTCACATCCAGATAGTTATCAATCCCATAGATTCTAGATATAATCAATCTCCATGTTTCCGTTGCCACAGCCATGACTTTAATTCATACTGTCTCCTGAACTACATCACTTTTTTTTTATTGATCTCCCTATTTTAAACCTCCCTTCATATTAGTTTCTTTACTGATGCTTGAGGGATCTTTCCAAAACACAAATATCATGTCTCTCTCATGTAAAAACCATCATATGAATCTCACTGCCTATTGTCTCTTTAAATCTCTTTACCTCTTTATTTCTTAAATCCCTTATGTTGGTGACCAGTTCCCCAAATCCTCTACACATGTTAATTACTTGAAAGTCTAGAGAACTTACTGCTATCTTTCAGCCTCTGTGCTTTTATGTTAGCATGGAATGCCATTCCCTTAGTCTATCTTTTCTAGTTCATTCATATTTATTATTCAAGATACAGCTCATATATAACTTGTTTAAGAATACTTTTTCTCCCCTAATGAAACTGAATGCCCAATTTATCATGATTCATGGTTAAAAATAACAGAACAAGACTCTAAGTAACTTAAATAGAAAGAAATTTGATTAAGAGTACTAGTAGCTGTCCTGAGTTGAATAGGGTCCTACAAAAATTTATGTCTACTCTGAGCCTATAAATATGACCTTATTTAAAAATAAGGTATTAGTTCCAGTTAAGATGGCAGAGTAAGTAAACTCAGTGTTCACCTCGTCTCATGACCACATCAAGATTACAAAATTACAGAAAATCATCATTGAGAGTCACCTGAAATCTAGCTAAAAAGTACTATAACTAAGAATATACAGAAGAAGCCACATAGAGACTGGTAGGAGAGAGAAGGATGCAAAATAGTGCTGGTCTCACACCCACAGGTGATACATTAAAAAATAGGAGGGATATCTTAGATGCAAGGTCCTCCCCTGATGATTAAGGAGTCCCAGACCCACACCAAAATTTCCAGCCCAGACTATCAGTGCCAAAAAAAAAAGTCTCCACAACTTCTAGCTGTGAAAAACAGTGGAGATTGTGGCTGAGTAAAATAGAAGATGGCTGGAGTCCCAGGAGCTCCACTTAATGGGCCCACTAATGAACTTATTTGCTGTCAAGACTCATTTGTTCTAGCTCAAGCACTGGGACAGAAGCTTGAAAGGTGCCAGAGATATATAGGGAGAAACTGAATTATTTGGCTTCAGGATGAGGGCTAGAAGGACAGCTTTCTCCATGACAGATGTGTTAGCAGAAGCCATTGTTCCTTTGTTGAACTCTCTGCACTCCTAGCATGCAGACACAGAGGTCATATCTGAGTCTTCCTCAATCTAGCTAATACCATTTGCTCCATCCTGCTGATTCCCTGAGACCCAGCCCCACCCAAATAGTTGGGACCCACACAAGCCATTTTTAGTGGCTTTTCCAAACTAATGGCCTGACTTGGTTAATGCTCCAAACTTTCCTAAAATCTTTCAAAGGTTCACAGAACCCAAATAAGCAGAATCTGGCCTTGGCATGCCCTGTACTTCTTACTGAGCAGCCCCAACCCTGACACTAGTGGCAGCTGGCATCAGTTTATGGCTCACCTCTCCCAGGTACCTCTAAGCCCAGCACAAGTGGCTACCATCTGAAGATCATTTTGTAGCTCATACCAATTGGCCCTGGGCAGGGCACAGGAAGCAACTGAACATGGCATGTAAGAGAACCACTCCCAAGAGGACTAAGAATCAACATACCTGGTAGCCAGCTTCAGACCACACCAGAGCATCACCCAACCACCCCTGTAAATGGCACACCCAAATAACCAACTGGACAGGCCCTAGAGCGCTGCTAAAGCAAATCCTCCTCCAATAGGTCAGCCCCTACACAACAGCTCCTCCACTGAAATCACAGCCAGCTATCATAACCAAATAGCTTAAGAGCCAATCCCTCCCACTGATGTGCAAAAAGCAACCAAGGCTTGATTACAACCGGAGGGCACAGCCCACATAAGGAACAGAAATGCAGCACCCAGCTCAGTTGACCAGGGAGACTGAACTACAGGGCCCTATAGGACACTCTCTACATAAGGCCATTCTACTAAAACTGGGAGACAGAGCACCTCTACCTAAAAATAGAACAAAAACAGGGAGGCAGCCAAAATGGGGAGTCAACGAAACATGTCAGAAATAAAAGAACAGAACAAAGCTCCAGAGAAAAGACCAAAATGGAGATAAGCAATCTACCAGACACAGAGTTCAAAACGCTGGTTATAAAGATGCTCAATGATTTCAGTGAAAATTCCAGCAAAGGGATAGGAAACATAAAAATGATGATAGAAAACAAAAAATAGTCATGGAGATGTAGATTATAACATGGGGAATATACTCAGTAGTATTGTAATATCTATGTATGGTATCAAATGGGTACTGGGTTTATCAGGGTGATCACTTTGTATGTTGTATAAATGTCTAATCACTATGTTGTATGTCTGAAACTAATAATATAATATTGTATGTCAACTAATTAAAAAAATAAAAAATATATTTTAAAAAATAAGTTAAAATAATAAAAACAAAGTCTTTGCAGTTGTAATCAAGTTAAGATGAGGTCACATTGAGTTAGGGTGAGCTCTAAACCACACATGACTGGTATCCTTATAAGAAAAAGAAAATTTGAACACAGAGATACATATCCACAGGAAAGAATGCTATAAGCATGTGAAGACAGAGGTAGAGGATAAAGTGATACATTTCCAAGGAACTCCAAGGTTTCTTGACAACCACCAGAAGCCAAGAAGAGGTTCCTTCAGAAGGAACCAATACTGTGACACTTTGATTTCAGATTTCTGAACTCTTTAGGAGATAATAAGTTTATGTTGTTTAATCCTCCAAGTTTGGGGGTATTTGTTATAGCAGCTCTAGGAGACTACTGTAGTATCCCAGATAATCAATAGGAAGGATAAAAATATGTACTGTTGCTAGACTGTCAAAACAGAGTTAACATTCTGCCCTGGAATGATTTTCTTAGAAAGCTCTCTCTTGAGACTTGCCATTATCACCAGTGCTGCCAGGACCCCCAAGGACACTTCTGGTGCTACTGGGCCCCATCACCTCTTGACATTCACTATTGCTCCCTGAATCTTCAGCTTATCCCCAGGTACCATCAACTCTTTCTATTTCCTCGTGTAACTTTGTTTCACTCTCTAGAGTTGTATAATTTGTGGGGCCCAGTACAAAATAAAAATGATGAGTCTCTTAACCAAAAATTATTAAGAATTTCAAGTCAGTGACAGCAGAGCATTAAACCAAGTGCTGGATCCTTACAAGCACGGGTCACACACCCATAAAGCTAGCCCTGTTTTTAGTCATACTTAGGTAATATACCCACACTGAGAGGATTTAGAGAGTATTGTCTACTCTTTTCAGTTTTTATAATGAAGAACAAGGTCCTCCCTCCCACTTACGTTTGCATTCCATTAAAATAGAAAGGTGGTCTGATGTTTGGAAACAAAGGACAAATGATCCAAGGTAGAGTTCCAAAGGACAAATGTATGTATATACATTTCATATTACTGTATTGTGATTGACTACTTTAAATCTATCTCCTTTGCTAAACTGTTGGAAGACAAATGCTTAACTGAACAATTACAGTCTTCTTTTCCTGTGGCCAACACTTTAAATCAGAGATGACTCACATAAATGATATATGAAATTTTCATTTCCTTGATGTCTTTCTCCTTGTATAGATAATTTCATTCCAATCATATGAAATATGTGTAGGAAAGTTCGATGCTTTGTGCTTATTTCATATCTACTAAATTGGAATGGAGATCATTTTTTTAAGCATCAGTTATACTGAAGAAGCATTAAGTATATTAACATATGAACTATTGTCCAGGCTCAGTCTTTGTAAAATATCAACCATTTTTAGGCAATTAAAATTTCATGTGTCCTATTTCTTTTCTACCAAGTAGTAATGGACTATCTTTTCTGATAGCCCCCAAATGACTTCATGTGCTCATCCAATTTTTGTTCCAACTTCACTAGTCAGTCCAACCTCCGGAAAGATTGGATCTCAAAACTGAATGAACTCTCCACATTGTCTTTTGAAATATAAACATGCACTCAATAAACTTCATTGGCCTAAACAACAGAAACATCTGTTTAGACTCATGTGCAGCTTTTTGGCTGAGTTCAGCAACAAGGAGGCTTAGGAAGTGTGTTCATCAGCTGCATTCTGCAGCACCCAAACATCATTGCTGGTCAGAATGATGCACTGTAGAGATTACCAAGCATGGGAATAACTAAACTGGATAGCTATCCATAAACAATCTTAGCTAATGCTATTACACTGTCCTCACATCCCACGGTTTTGTCTTCCAGGAGAAATAATTTTAGAGCATAAATAAGCATAAAATGTGAAAGACTGTTGAACTAGATAGGATCATTAGATCATTTAAAGGAATATAGAGTTATAGAACAAAGCCTAGAAAAGCCTCCCAAAGGTTATTTACTCCATCCACCAATGCCTGTAGTCTATCATTCCCACCAGATTAAAAGTGCAAAATATTCTTCTCTGCTGCTTACAAGTAACATCAAATATGTTATCCTTAGAACTATAGTCCTGTGAGTTCAGTGACTCAATAGTGAGTATCAAATACCTACAATATTTAAAGGCTCTGTGATAAATCATATGGATTTTTATTAGTCATAATAGCCCTACAGATTTTATTATCCTTATTTGACTAATGAACTAAGGCTCAGAGAGTTTAAGTGACTCACTCAAATTTGAAAAGTTAATGAATGAAAAGATCAAACTATAAACTCAGAACTCTTGAATCTATAACTCTTTATTAGTGACATTGTTCTTTCTTATTATGTAAATTCCCCTTTTAAATTGCAAGTGTGTTAGGCATTCTATATATTATCCTTTTAAGTCTTCTATACTTTAGTAAGAATTGTTACCAGATAATTTCAAACATTATAGATAGTAAAGAGCAGGTTTTGAGAGAATATAGAAGAGACCCCCTAGAATGTGCTAGGAGTAGATAATAAAGAGCAATTAACAGGGAAATATAAGAAAGTTAAAGAAAATCCACCCATTGCACATTTTTTACCAGGTTCAGTCCTGTTTTTGTGTATTCTTATTGGAAAAAAAGTGACAGAGGTAAATGATAAAATAAAAGACTATGTACCTCACTTTATACATTATGAAGATATTTCATGACTACTTGATCTTTCTGAAGTTTTTATAATTTAAATATATATAATATAAATTATATAATATAATATAATTATATATAATATAATTATATATAATTATAACTATAATATAAATTATATTATAAATTATATAATTTAATTTAAATATATATAAACATTTCACCTGAGCATTATTGCTCCTTTTATTAATAACTTCTTAAATATTGTATATTTATGTTATGTATAAGATTATTCGATGGTTTAATGATGGTTTGATTTATGATTTTTTGATGTTACGATGATGTGGAAGCAATATGCATCTAGTAGAAACCGTACTTTGAATTTTGGTTTTTTTCCAGGTCTAGCAATATATGATACTGTCTCATAGTGCTGGGCAGGGGCAGCGAGGCGAGGCTCTTTCGTTAGCCATGGGATCACAAGGTTAAAAAACCTTCATAGTATACTGCTTTGCCAGTATTTTTTGGATATTGTGTTTTGTGTTTTCGCATCTCATCATGTCTAAAAGATGCCCATCTGTGTCTCCTACTTCTGGGGAGAAAAGGAGGAAGGCAGTGAGATGAAACTCAAGATAATTGCCCCACTGTAGGCTAATATAAGTGTTCTAAGCACATTTAAGGTAGGCTAGGCTAGGCTAAGATATGGTGTTCAGCAGGTTAAGAGTATTAAATACATTTGTGATGGGTTTATCAGATGTAATCCCATTGTAAATTGAGGAGCACCAATGTGTGTGTGTGTGTGTGTATGTGTGTGTGTGTGTGTGTGTGTGTGTGTGTGTGTGTGTGTGTGTGCGTGTGTGTGTGTAACAGTTACATTTTATAAATCTACAGAGAATCTGTTTGGCTTTTATTTCACATTTAAAATCTGGCAACAAAAATAAGCATTCAAAGACCTGAACTACTACTTTTCCACATAAACCATAGCTGTGCCATTCAGATTCAAATTAAAATACAGCTGACTGAACGTAAAGGTTGAAATTGAATCATCAGGTGCTTTGACCTCAAGTGAAAAATAAAAGAAATGCAGATTGTTTAAACAAATGATTTTCTACTTTATTTTCCACAAATGTTACTCTTGTATTGAATGCCAAGGGGTGAGCCTTGGCAAGCTAAAAATCAATGGTCTACTCCCTAATTCAGCAATAAAAAAAAATAATAATTCTAAAGTTAGGGATCCTTCTGTGTTACTTCCAACCAAGACTTTCATTAAAGCTCATTTATAAAACAGTACAATTCACTTTTTAAGATATTGTTATAATTAAAAATGTAATGCATTTTAATTAAAAAAATAAAACTATAGAAAAGCACACATTATCCTAATATTTATAGTTATAGAACAAAACTGACATCCTAGTACAGTAGCATGGTACTTCTTAAAATTCAATTAATTATTTTTAAAAATAATCTTATCATAGAAAACTTGATGAACATAGAAAAATTAAGGAAAAAATCACCCATACCTAACACCTTTATAAAGATATTATTTTATATTAGTGTATTTTTGTGTTGTTTTGCTGTTGCAGTATCATGCTGCTGATGATATTTAGGCAAATATTCAGATGCAAGAGAGAAGATAATATAAAGAGAGGCCTGATGGCAGATAATACCTACCATGGCTGGTTTATTAACCTTTTCCAATGTAAAATATAGCCCACAAAGATTCAGGTCTTTCAATAAGAGCTTTAAGGATCCAGGAAAACATGACAGAAATTCTTTGGCATTATAAATGACTTTTTTTTTCTGTTTTTGTGGATAGAAGCAAAAGCACTGTATCTAACTGCCCAGTTTTTTGTTTGTTTGTTTGTTTGTTTAATAGTTTAGGCATTGTTAACGAGGTCAAGCAGAGAGTGACTGCCATTGTGGTTTTATGTGTCCCCATCTATATTGTGGAATAACAAAGATAAAGACTTTTCCTACTATTATCAAAGGAGTGGAAGCAAAAACAGAATAGTTGAAGGAAACACACAGATCCAAATTCTACCCTGGGCTACAGAATTCATCTGACAACATATGATTTGACTGGTTCACTGTGAGTGGGATTTCAATTGATTGACAGATAGATAATCTATAAGTAATTCATAAATATTTTTACCTCCAAATTTTTCCTTTCTTGAGATTTTTATTTAAATTTATCTACTTTTTGACCAAAATTAATTATTAGTCTTTAAGTTGTTTTGCTTTTTTTTTTTTTTTTTTGGAACGGTGTGACCTTTTCTAAATCCTTGCACATTTAAGAATGTCTGATATAAAAGAAAAAAAAACTAGCTAAATATAATTTGGGATTGCTACCTTCTCCTTTGGAAATTCTCTTAGATAATCTCCCTTATTTGCTAGCATTTTGTTTTGCAAAAGTCAGCTTGATTTTTATTGTCTCGTTGATGATTAATCTGGATGTAGCAGATAGGGTAAGTTGATACTCGAAACCTATTAACAGTTGTAAATCTTCCTCTGCCGCAAAGGTTAGAAATCTACAAATTATATTTTCCCATATCCTTTTGAATTTAAAAATCTTAATTTGCTACATTTCACCAAGTAGATGCAATCACATGATATTGAGATGATGGAAGTAAAGGGGAGGCCATCTTTCTACTGTTGTGGTTATTGCTGTGGTTAAACATTTGTAGTAGCATTCTAGAATCAATCCATTTGCCAGCTGTATGAGTATTTAGCAGCAGCTATGGCAGCTTTTTGATCTGTGAATTACAGTTACAATATATTCTTGAAATCTAGAAGACTTCGAGTAATGACAAACTGCTTCTTCCCCTTCCTAACTATGATACCGGTCCTAGTTATCTTTGTGGCCATTTCGATAGTGTTGTTCAGAGAATTTGTACCTAAAAAGATAGCCTAGAGCCTTCTCCTCAAGCCATCCTAACAATAATTCCTGTATTAAATCTTCTTTTGCTTAACATAGCTGCAATGTTTTGTTTCCTGCAAATGGATCCTGACTTATATGCCTTTTAAAATGTTTCTAGAAGTTTATTTGTTGTTATTTTTTAAATTTTTTATGACCTAAGACTAGATTTTATTAGCTTATGGTTATGGATGTGACCTATCAACATTAACACAAATATCTCAACTTCATTAGGCTCAAAATTCTTGATTGCAATCGTTACAACTTTTCACTAGATTTCTGTCTCTCAAGTTTTTTCAGACTTTTTCAGTGTGCTTATGTGTATCCATGAATCATCCCTTATGTTTACCATTGGTTTAGCTGAGCCCCACATTCTCAACCCTGGGACTCAGTTGTACCATGGAGATATCACTTTGAACTGGAACTCAACTCTGCCTTGAAGCCAGAAACCCATGTCCTGATTCTTACAAAGTAAGTTATGCAAAAATGGAGAGGGGTGTGCTTGAGCTGAAGTGTTAGAGAATTCTATGATGTGGTTCTAACAACTCTTTGCTGGACACAAACACAACTCCTGGTTGAGTAGCTTGGGATGATTTCCAGTAGTGTCTTCCATCGGAGAGTGGGAAGTAGCCACCAATGATGTAAAGTATGTGTTTAGTCATGGGAGACTTCCACTGGCCTCTGCTACACCTGCTTGGTCCAACAGACATCTGAGCCTATTTATAGAACAGATTACAGTATCTCCTTATCTTTACAAACCCCTAGAAGTACCTTAACCATGAAAATAAATATTTTAAAAAGGCACAAATAGAGAGGCATGTAGAGTATTTTAACCATCTGGGAGATTTTAAGCCTCACCTTCAGTCCAGTTGGAACACATTGTTACAATTTTAGTTTAAAAATGTTGCCAGTTTTCTTCTAGCACTAGTTTCTATACAATGATTTTACTTGGAACACAAATCAAAAGTTTTTAATATCTGATTTTGCTTTTGTTTTATTTTTTGGTTCTACTTCAGAAATGAAAGTTATATATTAAAAAGATAATTATTGTTTTTCATATTCATTACCCTCCCCCATTACTTTTTGTTCATTTCTCTTTCTTTTTACTTCTAAGAACGCATTTAAAATCTGTCCCCATCTTATTAATTTCTTTTACCGCACAGTTTTGTTTTTACTTCTTCCAGTAAATTTTAATTCTACTGTTACAAGTTTAGTTTCCTAACACTAATTATCTTAATTATCTTTTCATTTCATCCAGTTATCTTTTCATCTCAGATTTACCCCCTTCTCTTTAAAACATTATGCTTCTTTTTGATAGAGACTAAGACTTTATGATGCTTCATGCCTTAAACATGTGTTAGTATACTGACACCAGCTTTCTTTTGAATAGTTTGTATATTTCTTTTTTTTTTACTTTCTACCACTCTATGTCTTCATATTTGTTTATCTTAGAGGTGCCATATAAATATTATTTTACTCTTCCATTGAAATATTCAGTTTACCTTTATTTAATGTTATTGCTGAATTCTTTGACACTTATAATAGTACTATTTGTTTTTTAATCTATGTTACCTTTTCTCTCCTTTTTTATCTTCTTAGGATTAATCAATTATCTCTTATTATGCCATGTTTTGTTCCCCATTATCTGGTTATTTATAATGTATATTATATATGTATATGCATTATATATTACTTATGTACATGTATACATGTATATGTATATGTTTATTCGTAGATGTATACATTCTAATGTATAAACAATAGGATAACAGGGAATAAAGTTTTTCCTTGTATCATAATTCTCTTTGATGGCAACTAAAACTTCCTTTATGCTACTGAAAATGTTCTCCTGGATCACAAAAGAGGCTTACAAGACCATCCTGATACCATTTTCTACCTTTAGAATAAATGAAGTTAAATGTTCTGAGATCATTAGATTTTCCAGAAAATGGTAAAGGTACTAATGTATGTTAGACTCTACTTTCATAGGCATTACTAAAGATTATGATATACCACATTGAATTATTAAAGAAAGCCAGTTATAATAATAAAAGGGTCTATGCAACAGAAAGGTATAATTCTAAATATTTATGTATCTTACAGCTAAAAAAGAATTAAAGATGATATAATAGGTTACACTAAATATAATAACTTCATTATTAAACTGCTCTTTCATTTCTAATAATTTTCTTTAAATCCTCAGTCACATAGCTTTTGACAGAATTGGCATCCTTTTAAAATATAAGCATAACTCTGAATGATACCTACTTTAGAAATGTCTATACCATGTATTAAATTATTTGTATCAAAAATGGTATAGAAAGAAGATTTTATTAACTCTGAAACATATTTAACATTTAATTTGAGTCATGCCTCTAGACTCAACAAACATTATTCCTATTGCATCACCACGGATAAGAGGCAAAGGACAAATAAATTACCTGACTTTTGTAATGATCTAGTATCTGAATCAAAATTAAAATTCTTAATTTGGATTCTTTAGTTTCACGAGTCCAAAATTTGTGAATTAAAGAATACAGAAAAACCAGATCAACTTACTCCGGGTTAAATCTGTTTTCCCCAGAACAATTTCTCGAGTCAGTGTCATAAAGATGGTCTTCATAGTAGCAGTCACCCAACTCCAGAAGATAGATGTCCTTTGGTAATTTTATTTATTTATTTATTGTTCTTTTGTTTTGTTTTGTTTTGTTTTCCTTTACAAATAAAAGAAAACCAATTCCTCAAACTAATTGAAGCAAAAGAGACTTATGTAAGTGCATCTAAAGAGGTTTCACATTTCTTATCTCTAATATTCTCTGCTTTTGATTTCTTTCAAACAGAGTTTGTAAACAGTTATCAGCACTTTCCCCACATTTCATATGCTTTTTATTATCAGGAGAAGCTGACTCTTTTTACTAGATCCAGTTTTTATAATCCTAGGAAATGACTCTGAAAGGTATAGATTTAGTTATATTCCAGCCTCTGGGACAAGTAGCTATAACTGAGTACTGATTACTAACCACCAGTATTGAGGCTGAATGCACACACTAGAACTAGATAATTGAAATGGGTAAAGAGCACTTTTCCACAAGAAGAAAGTTGCTATTATCAAAAAAGAAAAGAAAAGGGTATTGTTATAGATTGAATTGTATCCCTCACTCCCCCACTAAAAGATATATTAAAGCTCTAACAACACTCAATACCTCAGAATGTGACCTTATTTGTAAATAAGGTTGTTATAGATGTAATTAGTTAAGATGAGGTCATACATGAGTAGTGTGGCACCTAATCCAATATGACAAGTGCCCTTTTAAATAAAATGACTATGTGGAGACAGAGAGACACACAAAAAGAATGTCATGTGATGACAAAGGCATAGATTAGATTTATGCACCTATAAGCCAAGAAACACCAAAGATAGCCAGCAAACCACCAGAAGCTAAGAAGAGGTAAGGAGGAATCCTCCCCTATATTTTTGAAGGGAACATAGGTCCACTAACACCTTGATTTCAGACTTCTAGCCTCCAGTACTGAGCTAATAAATTTATATTGTTTTAAGTCACACATTTTGTGGTACTTTGTTATAGCAGTTTTAGGAAACCTATACAGATGCTGAATAGAGAAATGTATGTGTTCTTGTTTCACTGATATCTTGGGTATGGGGTTGTATGAGGGGAACACAGAAGGGCAAGTGAATTTTGCTCATCATTTCCAAACAATGCATAATTTGAGAACAATATGTTGAATGTGCTCAGAAGCCTACACGATGGCTAGAAACCACTTGGAGGATTTGGGGATATTCAAAGGAAACAAAAAATATGATCAAGGAATATAAACAGGATACACTTAATTAAAACATAATGCCAGGCTTTTACTAGAGGGTCCTTAGTCTTTTTCTGTTTCAAATTTTGACTCCAACTTTAGTTTTTGCTTCCAGGACCTGACTTTATTATGAATGGAATAGAAAATGACAAACATTTATATATATTGATATGTGCATGATTAAGTTCTACATAAAAATTTTTCCTTTTAAAGTTTAGCAAACAAATCTATAAAATTGTAGAAAAGTCTATTCACCCCTTATAGACCATATCTCCCCAAACAACTTTCTCTAGTTCCAGAAAGGATCATAACTACTTCTTTTCTATACTTAAAGAGCAGTAAAAACATTTTTAAAAGGTAAATGTTTTCTGACTGGTTGCATATTTGGCCAACTTGGTCATTAAAGCATCCTCCAATGAGCAATATCACCATCATTAGTTGTTCCTTTGGGTTATGGCATTGGAAACACAACTTTTTAAATGGTTGTGTTTTCTGAAAGAGTAGCATGTCAGCCAAGTCAACCATTAACATTTCCAGTTTGAATAGGGAGAAGTAGCTGGTTTTTAGAAATGCTTATTTAATTTGCATGCTTTCTTATTCTAGAAGGGATTTAAAATGGTTAAAGAATGTCCTGCCTGTCTCCACCACTAACTGGCTGAACAAATTTCGGCTACATTTCAGTTTCTTTTATTTTTAAATTGAGGAAAACAAGCCCTTATCAGAGATTTGCTTGTTAAGATTAAAAGAAAAAAATTATGTGGAAGTTAATTGTAAACAGTAAGTACTACTCAAATGCTCATTGGTATTACCTATTTTCCTAGCTAATATCAGAGTTCTAAAGAAATGAGATTTGCAAGTGCTTTTGGAAATGGGCCTGGAGTACAGTACTGGGTACTACTCAGCTTGGAGAAGACTTTATGAAGAGCCCCGGTAACTTGGGAAATATATAAAATATATAAAAGAGTGAGGAGACACACATAGGTGACCAAGGAGGAATTTAAAGATCAAAAAGAACTTTAAATGGTAAAATCACTTTGACAAACAGTTTGCTATTTCTTACAAAGCTAAACATAAGCTTACTATACCTTTAAGCAGTCAAGTAAACAAATGAGGATCAATATGAGATGATGGATGTTAACTAAATTTATTGTAGTAATCATTTCACAATACATGTAAATCAAGTCTTGCTGTATACCTTAAACTTATATTGTATGCCAATTATATCTCAAGAAAATTGAAAGAAAAAAACATATTCACATGAAAAGCTGCAAGTGGATGTTTATAGAAGCTTTATTCATAATTGCCAAAACTTGGAAGCAACTGAGTTACAATGAAATATTATTTAGAGATAGAAAGAAATGAGCTATCAAGCCATAAAAATAGAAAGGAAACTTAACTGCATGTAGCTAAGTGAAAGAAGCCATTTTGAAAAGGCTACATATTGTGTGATCTCAACTATATGATATTCTAGTAAAAAGCAAAACTATAGAAATAGTAAAATTCAATGTAAACTATAGACTTTCGTTAATGTTGATGTATCAATGTTGGTTCATCAATTGTAACAAATATATCAATACTAATGCAAGATGTTAATAATAGGGAAAACTGTGGGTCAGATAGAGGAATTCTGTATTTTCTGCTCAATTTTTCTGTAAACCTAATGCTTCTCAAAAAAAAAAGTCTATTAATTTAAAACAAATGATATATTTCACTACTAGATTCATGCTATACCCTGGATGCTGTTTGACATTGCCACTGAGACTTTTCATAGAATCACAAGATAATATATGCAGAAGTTCTTTAGTTTATTAAATTTATTTTCTAATCTTGTTCCAAACGTGATTTAAGTTAGCTGTGTAATGACGCCTAGGTACCAGAGTGGTTAAATAATTGCATAGGCTCTCAAAATCAGGGCTGGCCCGGTTATGCGGCCAGTCTGCTCATCCGCACCATCTTGGGTCTTCAAGGTTATGACACTTGGGACGGAGCATGCCTTTGTTTGCTCCCTATATTGAAGACTAGCTGCCCAAAAGCCTGTAGATATTTAACACACGAATTCACTGACCTCAGAAATGTGTTAAGGGTTTCATCCCCCTAATTCAAGCTTAAGAAATGTCTTTCCAAGAAGAAATCACTTGCATTACTTCAGTCACACAGGGCATTTGTGAGCAGCTTCAATACTTCAGACAATAGGCCTTGTTCTTTGCTACTTCAGAATATATACTCTTCTAAAAGCTTTGCCTTCAACTCTATTTGCTTTAGTTCAGTTTATTCCTCTTTATCAATAACATTGTTTAAACTGTTATTTTTTATAAAATTGCCAATCTAAGGAATATGATCTAATAAAATGCCATGCACAAAACAGAACTACTCTTCTCCTTAGACTCGAAGACAGCATCCTAGGGGAAGCTGAAAGCTCTGGTCACAGTCTCCACCTTCATCTTTTCCTTAAGATAGCAGTGAGCCATCCTCCAAGGAAATTGTGTAAAGCCTAGAATGCCAAAATTGTCAGTAAATCACCAGATCTAGGAAGTCACAAAGAAGGCTACTGGTTTGAGGAAGCATGAATCTGCCAACAGAGTTGCAATGTTAGCTCTGAATCACTGAGTCTCTCGAAAGAGCAAAATAAATAAATAAATAAATAACAATAAATAAAAATAAAAAATCTGTGGTATCTGACCTACATATATATATATATATTTCTACCACTGGCAATGTCTAGAAAACAAAATAGAAATTTTTTTCATAGTCAGTCACCATGGCCTATTACATCGACTTCTTTATATATTCCCAATAAATTTATTTCTAAGCACTGGTATTACAGTTTTTAGGCTATTACTATCTCTCCCCTTTTTCAAGATCCAATTTCCACATCACCTTCTCCAGAAAAATATCTTACACTCAGGTATAAATTGAATGTCTTCAAATGTTTTCTTAAAGCTCACATTTCTCATTATACCCAATTACAATTTTTTTTTATTTGTCCTGTTGCATCTATTAGGCAAACTATCTATTAAGGTTAGTACCCTTTTGGCATTAATCATTATTTTTCTCCATCTACCAGTATATACAAATGTTTAATAAATATTTTTGAATGAATAAATAAAATAGAATAAATAAAATAGAATAAAATAGATTATTTCAACAGCCTCCTAACTGGTTTATCTCCAATCTTAATACCCGTTCCATCTATTCTCTGCACTACAGAGTTCTTCACATAAAACTCAATTGAAAACATCATAGTTCTATTTTTAGACATTTTGATTGAAGGTTACATGAAATAAACTTCAGCTAACTGAAAAAAAAATTAAAGGGGACTTAACTTTAAGAATTCTATCCAATGATGTCAGTGTCTGCCCATACCTCCTTGGATCAGTATATCCATTGTTCACTACATAGGTCCTGGTTTGCCTGCACTCTCAACTGGTAATAGACTCTATACTCAAGAGCTTCTCTCTCCTATAGGCACAGAAAACAGAAAGTCTCTCAGAATCTGGGTCTTCTCAGGAGTAGTTTTACACCCATACCCTAGATTGAAAAACCCCAAAAGTGTGGCCAGCAAAAACTCTAGAATTCTCCTGAGGTGTTGAGCCAGTTATCCTTCATTGTGTTTGGCTTCATATTGTACCTTCCTTCCCTTCCTAATCCCATTCATTCCACTTCCTCATTTTCCTGGGAACACTTCTTAAATAATACTTTTCTTATGAATCTCTGTCTTAAGGTCTGTATCTAAGAAACACAAACTAAGACAAGAATGCATGGTGTCTATAGTACCCAAGCCTAGGAAAACATTCAGATCTTGATAAGAGCTAAGATTAAAAAGGTAAAAGAAGACACAAATAATTTTAAGAAAATAGTTTTTCTTTGTCTTAGATCTCTGCTTTTCTCTTGGTAATTGTTCCATATTTACTTTTCTGCTTCTAAACCTGCTTGACAGAATATGTATTTCCATAGCTCCCAAGTTAGCAGTCCCATGTCCACATTTTGGTGGTCCACAAATCAAATTAAAAATAAACATCAAATTAGGCTAATTTGATTAGAACATCTATCAACAGCTTAGCCAATCAGCCATGGCCAGAGAGATGAGGTCCTACAGTATAAGTACACCGGGTGAATCAGTCAGACTCTTCACAGCAACTGAGAATAACTGTTAGCTGTCCAGACCATACATAAGTGTCAAGTAACTTAATTATTTTCCATTTAAAATTTTTAAATAGTCCCTAATAATTTTTAGAATAAAGTCTAAAAACCTTACCAAGTCATAAAGGGCCTTTATTATATATCACAGCTTTTGTGTCTACCAATTTCAGAACCCATGTGAAATGTTTATAACATAAGTGCTCTCTCTGATCTCTGATGCTTAGAATTTGGTGCTCCCTCTTAATGAATCAACTTTCACCTTCCCTACACACATCCTCCATCTCACCAATTCCTATCAGTACTTCCAAATTGACTCAAGCATCATACTTTCTGCAAAACCTGAGCTATTATCCTGAGTCGGTGTTAGGGACCCCTTATCTATGAATCTCTATATTATTACACCACACTATAAGTGTTTGCTCAGCTGTCTCCTAGTGAAAATAAAAATTTTCAAAGGGCAAGAAAGCACTATTTTTTATTATTTGCTATTATGTCAATACCCACCAAAGTGCTTGATATCATATAGATACAAATCACTCTTTTTTTCCCCAATGAAATAAAAAAGGAAGAGAAAAAAGAAGCTCAGAAGAACCACTGGATAGACCAGAAGCTGATTCTATTGACATGTTGTTTATATCAGCCTAAGGAAGACTAGTGTACAATCATTACCGAGATTGAGATTTCTCTAAACAAACTGACCAAAAAATAATGCTCAGATTTTAATTTAAACTGTTCTTGGGAATGTAAATATAGAACTGTATTTTACAAGGTTTGGGCTATACATTTACTAATCATTCTGTTTTTCTCCTTACTTTTTTCTCATGTGCTCATCCTGTTATGAATTTTTTTCTATTTCAATAGTCTACTTGGACAAGACTTTTGACCAATAACAAGACTCAGACTGTCCCTTAGGGAATATTTTGTCTGCAAGATCTATCTATACATTGACTTACCTGTCACTACAAGTACAGCCTGATTCTCACATAGATTAGCTTCACTCTTAAAACTGGTTTTTGTTTACTTATCTCTTCTCCTTTTTATGTGGACTAAATTGGGAAAAATGTCATAAATACCTCCCTTTTACAAAGTACTGGTAGATCTGAGTTTATGTAAGATACTACTATTGGAGCAGATCAGCAACTGTAGAATCCCTAAATCTAGATGCATTTTTCCTTCTGACCATATAGGAAGTTATTCAAGACTAAACTAATTATTTTAAAATGTGGCAGATAGAGAATAAAAACCATAAACCTTGACATTCTAAGCTTCCTTTGGAGATCCTTTTAATGAAGACCTGGCTTTTAGAAAAGAAATTATATATATATATATATGAAAAATGACCCAAGGTTAGCCACACTTCATTCATTTACTCAATGAAGTTTTTTAAAGTGTAAATGTATACAAGAAATTGTCACAAGAAATGAGGATAAAGCAGTGAGCCAAATTCCTGCCTTCTTGAGTTTATAGTCTAGTGGGAGAGATCGACAGCCAAAAACGTATGTAATTATAAATCACATTGTGTATTTTGAAGACAAATGCAGTGCCAGTAAATCCATAACATAAAGGACCCTTTTTATCTTGGGGAATAGGGAAAGTTTACTCGAGGAATAATGATGATTCCGATGATGGTAATAATGATATTTAGTTAGTTCATATGAAACAACACTATGATGTGAATTTTACAAGTACTATCTTTCTTAATCACAACAACTCTGCCCTATGAGTTAAATTATTTATTATCCTTTGTTTATTAGGAACTGAAGCTTAAACTTTTTAATGACTTGCCCAAAACTAAGCTCAGGAGGCAATTGTTAGCTGAGATCTGAAAATAAGTAGGGTTCTAGCCAAGCAGTGGAGAGCATTGAGAAATGCATTTCAATACAGGGAAGAATGGGAGCCAAGGCCTGAGGGTGGGTTGAACATGACATGGAAGAACTGAGAGAAGATTAGTGTGGCTCCTGTTTAGAGTCTCATTCCCACAGAGGTGAGGGCATACAGGTAAGAGTTAGCCAGCCCACAAGGGGCTTTAGACAATGTTAAAGATTTGCTTCTTTCTCCTAGAAACAATGGAAGCCAATGACAGAATGAGAGATTAAAGCAGATGAATGACATGATCAGATTTATATTTTTAAATGATTAATCTGACACCATTGTGGAGAAGAATTGGAGAAAGCAATGCATTTTTTAAATTGTTTAACTTTGGAGGGCTTAGCTGCTGGAACAGAAAATTACATACTCCTCCCTAACTTAATCCAGTTTTCTCATAAGACCCGCTTGGCATGTATCTGAGGGTTGACAGAAACCCACCCTTTCTGTATCTTACAAAAATATACTCACAATACCATCTAACGGATTCTACAATACTCCTTGAACAGTATCCATGTAAGAAATTTCTCCCAATATCTAAGGTAAGGAAAGTCACCATAGGTGTGCATCTATATCCACAATCTGATACTGTATAATACATAACATGAGAAAAATTTGTCTCGGCAGCAGTGACCATGACTTTTAATTTTCTGTATCTATAGCAATGCCTAACAGAATGCTAAAGCATGCATAATCCATGATATATGTTTGTTGAGTAAGAAACCAATAATCAGATAATATGAAAGCAAATTGAGAAGTATGATATTAATCAACTTGACTATTTGAACAGAGATGAAAAACAAATAGTCATGCTAGAAAAGGATTTACTTCAAATTCTTCATCCTACTAATCCCAGTCTCTGGAGACTCACTCATCTTTTGGCAGCACAAATAAGTTGAAAAAATTGTAACCAATAGGCACACATATCTCATTAATTAATTACAGTTGTTTAAGCTCTTACTAGTCCAGCCATCCCCTGCTTGATTTTCCAGCAGGGCCTTGCAGTACAGAAAAGTGATGCCTTACTTAAAAATGGGTTTATTTGAGATAATTACTATTGTTCTTTTTTTACAAATAAGAATTAGGCCTAGAGCTATCAAGTGCTCTCTTCAAAGCCTCAGTTAATTGAATAATGGCATCAGGGACTTGATCCCAGGTTTATCTGGCTCTAAAAACCATGTTCTTTCCACTTTTCGATCTTTATAAAATGATATTTAAAATAAGCGTGGGGATTCAGGGAAAACTGACCCATGCTATTGCGATAATTCATTGAGCACAAAAACTTCACCACAGAAATAAGGCTACATGAAGCCAAAGGCAGGGAAGGTTTGGGGGGGTGGTGGACAATTCCTGGGTTGCTATAGGTTTTTGAAGAGTTTAAAGTACTCACATGAAAGCATTTGTAATATTTTGTAGCTCTCCAAAATTCTGAAGAAGAACACAGGCACAGATATTTTATCACCCCAGCCTGAACTTCCTTCCTAAGAGATAAGTTAGGCAAAAAAGTGCCTAGTATGAGCTCAGTTCTACAGCACATGAAGTCCACAAACCAGGTGAAGGGAGTCCCTAAGCAAAGGAAGATCCAAAAGCATCAAGTTCAAAAGAGCGTATGGAGGACAGCTATCAGATTAAAGCTGAAGGACCTCTGAACCTTAGTTTCCTTATTTATAAAATGGAGATGATAAGAGATTTAGAGATTAAAAAAAAAGGATACATGAAGAACACTTAAAATAATGCCCTGATCAACAATTCTTAATTATTATGTTAACCACAGAACAATAATATTAAAGAAATGAGATCCAGCAGCTGAGGCTATAAAGGTTTCGGGATTTGAACAAAAGACAGTGTAAGATGATAAGAAAAGGAAAACAAAAAGGGAAATGAAAAGAAAAAGGAAAGGAAAGGGAAAAGAAAAAAGACAAAAAGAGTATTATTTTACAAAATAAGCACAAAGATGAGATCAGTATTTCCTTCTCACCATTTTGATGACTCTTCACCGCATGAATAGCAGCGAAGTGTCAGAACATAGCATAACCCTCTTGTAAAGTTGCCTATCCTTAGTCAGTGGTATTAATAGAAAGAAAAATTATGGTAAAACTTTACAAATAATAGCTAACGTTGAGTGATCACTTCCAATCAGAGATTTTAAGAACCAGTTGATGAGTCACCATGTTCCCTTTTTAACCAGGAAGCATGAAGCCTCCAGGAGCCTGGCCCTTGAGTGATGATGAGCAGAGCACCTCCTGCAGACATGCATTATGCACCAGAAATAAACTTCTTTTTTAGATAAACTGAGATTTGGAATTATTTGTTACCACGGTATATTCTTGCCCTGTTGTTCTCAAAGTGGGGTCCTAAACCAGCAGCATCACCATCATTTGGAAAATTATTAGAAATGCAAATTCTTAGATCTCATCCCAAAACCTACTGAATCAGAAACTCTGGGGAGGGGGCCTCAGATATGTTTTAACCTCCAGGCAATTCTCAGAATGCAAAAGTCTGTCTTCAGTATTAGAAACTTCCTTGTAGGAACAGACAGGTCAATTATTATTCCAGGTTTATATACATGGAAGCTTTAGCCCCAAAAAAGTAACTTAGTCGAAAATCACGCAATGAGTAAGTGGCAAATTTGGGATATAGCAATCTGAATTTAAATGTTAGGCTCTTAAACTTTCTGCTATCTATGCTGCTTATGGTATAGTAATCTGACTTAATTAGAAATTCTAAAATGAAAAGATTAAAATACTTCATCATAAAAAAGTTTTTAAAAACTTTGCAATTTATTACAGCATTCAAATATTTAGATTTACTTTGTTTTAAAAATGACAGCATCTACCAAAAAATTGCAACTAAAAATGATAACAACTGGAGGCCCATTGAGACCTGCTTTAAAAAATAAATAATTATGATTAGTAAAATCAGAGAGTTGAGGTGTGTGGGCAAATAAATTCCCAAAGGGATTACAAAAATTCTACTAAGGTTTGATATTACTGTGGAAATTTTGCTGGCCTCATGTTTTGGAAGTGTCCCTAAAACTATCTTTCCTTGTGATTGTTGTCCCAGAATCATCTATGGGAAAGCTATCATCGTGGGTTCAGTAGAATTAGTCAAAAGCAAAGAGGTCAATATGACTAGAGAGTGAAGGCATAGAGATATAGGAAATGAGGTCAGAGATATAAAAGGAGTCAGATTGTATAGGTATAGAATCCAAAAGTCTATTGTAAAATTTAAAATTTTTATTTTGGCAAAAAGAAAAAAAGTTTGTCTTAGAAAACCATATATTAAGTGAAGTTATATCAGTTTTTTTACTCTAAAAATTTTTATGGTCTTTGTTAATGATGACTATGTTTGTCCAAGAAATTGAAAGACGTATGTGGCTATGTTATTGACTGGATGGTGATACTATTAACCATAGTTGAGAATATAGAAGGTAGATTAGTTTTGACCAGATGGGAAATGACAAATTGAGTTGACACATACAATTTGAGTACCTATAAGGAAGATCCAGGTGGAGCTACCCAAAAGATTGCTGAGAAATAAGAGTTTAGATATCAGGCAAGATATCAGATTTGAGAATCAAATCTAAATATTTATGAGGCCTACGGTTATGCTACCCAAGTAAGAGTGAAGGATCATCCACCACAACTACAGAAGGAGGATTAGGGGTAAATTTCCTATTTGAGTTTTGGCATTGTGTAGATTCCTTGAAAATTTTCTCAGTTCTTTAGTTTACTTTGTCCTGTTATGCAACTTGATTCCAACATTCAGTTCTTAACTTATTTTCTTTTATATCATTCGGTATCTTCATATTTGGGCTTATTGAAGTTCACCAACAAATGCAAGGAAAAACAAGGGTAGGGAGAGAAATTCAGAAAGAGAAGAAAAAGGAAGGGGAGGGAGCAAGAGAGGAAGGTAAAAAGGAAGGAAAGGGGGAAGAAAAAAAGAAAGGAAGGAAGGAAGGAAGAAAGGAAGGAAGAAAGGAAGGAAGGAAGGAAGGAAGGAAGGAAGGAAGGAAGAAATACAGAAAAAGAGGGAGGAAGGGAGAGAGGGAGGGAGAAAAGAAGGGGAGAGAAAATATATCTATTCATTCAATTTTCTTCTTTGAAGATTGCTATGTTTCTGTTTTATGTCATTGTTATTTCCCAAACTGAATGATGAGACAAAAGCAATACAGTCAAGAGATGATTCACATTTCCAAAATATTGAGAGATAATTTCATTCACATCTCAAGAATCACCTTCATTTTTTTTTTTTCTGGAAACAAAAGCTAGATACTTTGGTAATTGAGTAACTTGGATCTTTGCTTAGTTTAATGGCAAATTTGAGCTAATGCACCAAATTAGCAAAATGAATCACAGCAAACATTCTCTGGCCAGGCCTATTAAATTTCTACTACATAGTCACCCAAAGTCTATTTCATGAGAAATATGTCCACCTTCAAAAGGTCATATGCCATACTCTTAACAGTACTATAGTTCCATGAGAAATGATTTATCCATTGAACTTTACTGTCAGATTTAACCATATCTAATTCTAGGACACTGATTGCAAATGTGAATATTTGAACTTAATTCAGAACTATCAAGCATGCTTAGAACTTCAGTTAATCCTGCTGGAATTTTAGTCTTTAAATACCAAAATCACGGAAATATGCTTTGGCTTTAACATGCGGATATTTTTCCACTGGCATAGTCTTTTATTTCTTGAGAACTGTTAAAAAGTATTAGAGGTTTTTTAAATTTGTATCTCCTTAACTAATATTTCAATTCAATTACCAATAAAGCCATAAGATAGTTATTTTATATGATGAAGACAGAATACCATTTTACATCTTGTTATTCAACACAGAATGATATTTTCATTTTTGAATATTTCATCAAACTTATTCTGAACAATAACCAAAGTTTATTTAGTGATATCACCATTAATAGCACATTACCACATTCCTCTTTGAGCCTAACAAAGCTTAAAAGAGAAATATTTGCCAGCAGATACCAAACAGGTTTTCTTTTTAAGCTAATTTTTAGAAAGCATTAATTTTATTTTCCTAGTTAAAAAAAATTGTATTATACTATAAAACCTAAGTGAATTAGCTGGTTGGGAGCTTTAACAAGAGGAAAATAATAATAATAGTTAATATTTATTGAGCGCTTACCTATGTGCCCCTAAATTCTCTCACAACAATTCATAAGATAAGTATTTCTTAAATTTCTATTTTTATTCTCAACTACAAGTGAGAAAATCAAAGCACATGAAGATGAATTAAATTGTTGATGGTCACAAATGGAAACAAAATTTGAAGCAAGGCAGCCAGAATCTGGTATGTGTAATCTTTACACTACACTACCTCTCAAATAGGAGGTAACAAAAACAAACAAAAAGGAAGAGGTTGGTCCACATGAAATGAGCTAAGCAGAATGTATTTATAGTAATAGTCAAAAGAACAAGGGAAATAAAATCAAAATATGTTAAAGATGAGATGCCTATTTTATTTTTAAAGCATAAGTAACAATATTTTAAGATATTTAAAATGTACAATGTAATGATTTGATAAATGTATGCATTGTGAAATGATTCCCCCCATTGAATTAACAACTCACATCTACTACCTTATATATCTACTTTTTATGTGATAGAGAGAACATTTAAATTTTACTCTCTTTGCCAATTGAAATTATACCATACACTGTTATCAACTATAGTCTGATAAGTCACCTAAAATTAGATCATGGAACACTGGTTTTCTCAGTCGAAATTTAAATTGATTTAGAATAACCTGACATTCTTTTAAGTTAAAGTGTTTTTGTTTTTTGTTTCTTTGGGTATCAGCCATAATTGTAAAAAAAAAAAAAATTCTAAAGAAAGCCAAGTGAGCATAAGGATAGCATTATATCTGTTATCTGGAAGGCACTGTATAACAGAAGTAACAAAAAAACCTGCTTTGTCAAAAAGAATCCTGCTACCCTACTTTTGTCCCAGCTTCATTTTTAATTAGTCATCCATTTATTTTCAGTGTTTCCCTGTTGAGTGATAAATTATGGTCACCTAGATACAACCAGGCCTTTAATTACTCCATAAAAGTATAAAATAGATGCATCCAAAGGCAATATTCATTGTCTAAAATATCTCCTTATTGAAGAGTGATAATTCTCATGAAATGGTCTGATACTCAGTATGGTCATAAAACATCTAGTATCTAAAGTATTATTGCTTAATAAGTACAACTCTTTAAGAATTATATTTTAGCTTTCCAGAAGGCCTACACCATAAGCATCAAGGAATTAAACTAAAATCTCCAATATCCTCTAGCTCAATTTGAAAATGATTCATATTGTCAAGGATAGCTGCAATAAGAACAAGAAAATAGCTTGACACATTGAAACTCTTGATGTTAATGAAATGAGGTTGAATCAATAGTCATTTTAGGTTCTTTATAAAAACAAAACTATTTTGAGAAACAATCAGCTTTCAACATATACTTGTGTGCTGATTTTTTTAAGCCACTTTTTTTTACAGAGTTTGATAATCACATGCATGACAGATAACTTGGTATTTTTCTTGTGATCTATTTCTGATTTATTAGATAACTTGTGTTACTTTCTAAATTGTCCTGTTTCTATTTATATTATTTTAAATTCAAGTTGGGGCCACAAGAATAGCTCAGAAAATGGTCTAATGATAGAGCATTAGATTTTTATTGCTGTATCACAAACTGTCACAAACTTAAAACATTATCTCACAGTTTCCATGGGTTGAGAGTTCAGACACAGCTTAACTATATTCTCCACTCAGAGTCTCACAAAACTACAATCAGAGTGTGGGCCAAGCTGTGTTCCTAACAGAATCTTGTAGATTCTCTTTCAGCCTATGTAGATATTGGCAGAATTCAGTTCCTAGTGGTTGTTAGATTAGAGTTACTGTTTTATTGCTATCAATCATCAGCCACTCTTGGCTCCTTGGGACAGTCTACAGTTTCTTATATGTGGCCTTACAGGCCTTCTAGTGACATGACAAGTTACTTCTTTAAAGCCACTGAGGAAAAATCTCACAAAAGGGCAGAGTCCATCTTTTAAGGGCTTTCACCTGGTTATATCAGGCCCATCAAGGATAATCTCCCTTGTGATTAACACAAAAGGCATCCTAAAATAAAAGAGTATTGGTCTTGATAAGTGGTGTGGCATCAAGAGGTGTCAATTGACAGACTTACCATTTTAGGACTAATTTAGAGATTCAATAGAAGTTTCAAGTTTTCCATCAGAAAAAAAAAAAAAATCTACCAAATAATCTTCCATATAAACTCTTCCCTGTCTTCTACTTACCTGTTTTGAAGAAAAAATGCATTGCATAAGTGGCTTTACTTTCTAGGAATAGAGGTGAAGAAGGAGGTAGTACAGATATTCATAGTGATCAGACAGAAGAGAATTACTAAGTCTTAGTCACTCATCAGAAGACATGAAATGCTCCATTTATTATAGAAAAACATTTCAGTGAAGTACTCTTTTTAAGACATTTTCTCTAACCAGCAATTATGAAAATAAACTAATATTTTGTGTTGTCTAGAGAGATACTATAAAGATTGTTTGTTTAGCCATATCATTTCATAATGTTTTTATAATTTTGATGATTAATTCTACTTAGTAACATGTAAAAATAATAAGTGCATTAAAAATATTAAAATATAAAACAGATGTTCAAATGTACTATGGAGGAAAAAATTATGGGTAAGGGAAGAGCCAACCATGCAATCACACTTTCACCTCCTTTTGTGCTGCACATTTGTAGTTCACAGGCAAAGAATATACTTATCAGCTTTGAGGAATAAACTAAAAACATGTAAATCTGTTTTCACTGATGTTACCAAAAAAACTCATGATCTGCCAACATAGTTCCAATGTCATAAACTCAACTGAGAAAAATTGCTTGTTACTAAGCAGAAAATGGAATCATGTCTCATTGGGTTTTTATTTTTTTCCCTCTGTAATAAGAATTTTGTGAAATAAATATCTCCAATTCAGTATTCTACAACTATAAAATCTCTCAATAGTATAAAAGAAGTAAATTACCTTTTAAAATATTGGATAATATTTCTTGTGAGTAACAATAAACAAAAGAGTCTAGGTAATATATGAAAATTAGATTGCTCTGTGTCTTTAAAATTTTCTAAAAATTTATAAAATGTCTCAAAACATAAAATTAATCACTGCAGGACTATTTGTAAAAGCTACTCTACTTAAGGAGAAAAACATCTCTGAGTCTATGTTAACTCTTACAAAAACTCTGAAAAAGGAAATTCATGAAGACTCTAAAAAATCTTAGAAATCTTTAGGCCAGGACAAAAAGACCCAAATTGTTGGCGAGTTAAAAAAAAAAAGTGAAGATATTGTCTTAACAAATTAAAAGAAGGCATTATGGGTCATATTCACTATAGCTAAGTCCCTGTCACACTGAATTTAAATAGATATTTATCAAACAATTTCTTTTCCATTATACCTAAAGGATAAACTTTGAAAGCAAGACTTTGTAGCCTAATATAAATTTCCCTCTTGTACAAAATACGAAGGCAAACCAAGAGTATCAGCTATCACTATAATTAGCAAGCAGTTTCTTTGTAATTTTAGTTGTTAGCTATCATAATTTAGTGTGTTAGCTGAATTTATTGCTTACCACAGTAAAAAGAATGGCACCTCTTCAGTCTTCACAGTGTCTCAGAGAAGGAAGACAAAGTTGGAATATTTATTGAGATTTAGAAATCTGGTTTATGGCACATCTTTCAATAAAGGGGGCTTGGTTAGAGTACCTTTGAACATGTTTTATGTTTAACAGTTTTTAAAAATGAATATATTGCTTTTATATATTGCTAAATAGAACAAATCATCGAAAAGTAAAAATACATTCTGAAATAAAATGACTATACAAATCCTTCTAGTATATATGTAGACAATCCAAAATATTAGTTTATTTTTACAATAGAACTGCTGGTTAGAGAAAAAAATAACAGAAGTACTTCAATTGCCTAAGTAAGAACCTAAATGTCCATTTATAATAAATAGGGCATTTCAACTCTTCCAATGATTGGTTTCCACTGACCAAGTAATGTTTTTCTGGCTGGTCATTATGCATGTCTATGCTACCTTCTTCCCACCTTCATTTCCAGAAAGCATATGCCACCTATATAAAGCATTTTTTTTCAAAACAGATAAAAGTGTTGATCTTATTAAATATTTTGTTTTTCTCTGATGGATGAGTTTAAGATTAAGACCCTTATTGAATCTGCAAACCACTTCTGAAATTTGGAGAGGGTTTCAGGACAATTGATGCCATACAATTTCTTAAGATCAACAACACTGTGTTCTATTTAAGAATGTCTTTTGTCACCATCCAAGTGGCCACTTTCCTTTCTAAGTTTTCAAATCAACAAGTATTAATTAATCATCTTTTGTGTGCCAAGTATTTTTAGGAGATTTGGAAGACGCAAATGATGTGATCACTGCCTTTGGATTATTCTCTGCTTATCTCTTTGGCCTAGCTTTGCTTTTAAATGATATAAATAGAAACAGAGAAACATGGAATACAGGTCATCAGTGATAAACTATAAAATTAATCACAAAAAAAATCAGATTAAATCATCAGACATATGTTTATCAAGCTCTGCAAAGAAAATAACTCGGGGTGAAACCCCAAGCATCATGCATGTAGAAAGCCTCTTGTTTCTTAAAATAGTGTTTATGAAGAAGCTAAAAAGATTGCTATTTCAAATTTGCTTTATTGACATCCTAAGTTTTGATTCATCAAGCTACCTTTCTGCTCCTATAGCAACTATCTTAGAAAACTTTTTTTAAAATAGAGAAAAACAATGAAGAAAAAGTATGTGACAGATCATCTCAGATGACATCTAAATATATATTTATATTAGATGACTCAAACAATAGAATTAAGTAATTAAAAATACCTCAACCTCAAAATATCCCTGGATAACCACTTTTGTGGGTTTTCTCCCCCAGAAAATAAATTCTAAATATATAAAAATATATACAAAATAATCCATTTTCTTTTAAAAAATGATAATTTTTTAGATAAATGATGTATTCACATGGTTCAAAATTTAGATACCAACAAGTAGAGAGTGAAAATTCCTCTCTCACCCTTGTCTTCTAGAAACCCAAATTCCTTTCATTGAGGTAATTGGTGTAATGGTAATTGTATATATTTGCAGAAATATTTTATGAATGTACAAGCAAATATATATATTTATGTCTGGTTTAATCTCATAAATATCTGTATATTAATTTTTTAATGTATTTTTGATAACGAGCAGAGTTTCCTGTAACTCTTCATTTGCTTTAGTCAAGCTTCTAGATGCTTAGTGCTAAAGCTCCTTGTTCCTCTACTTTCCTTTACACATCCAAGAGAAAAAAAATTGTGAAAAATAAAACACAACAAAATAAAAATTTTGTTGTGATACATTTTCCTTTTGATATATTGGCAATACACAATTTTAACGACTATGCAAAGCGCAGTACATTAATGGGAAAATTTGACTTCAAAGCATTTTTGTGTATATATCTATATATCTGTCTATATATGTGTGTGTGTGTATATATATATATACATATATATGTGTGTGTGTGTGTATATATATATGTATATATATATACATATATATATATATGTATATATATATATATATGAACATTTTAGTTGATCACAAATTTAACAGGTCCAAAGACCTATGCATGCTAAAAAAGCTAATGTACCCCTATAGTTGCATTAATAGTAGTATATACCTATGTAAAATTAGATTAGATTTGGAATTTTATGTCTAGACAAAATTTCTAGGCACCTTGATTTGAAGATATATTGGCAAAGTTATACGTCCAGAAGAAACTTACCTGAATAAGGATCTCTTGGGACATCTGATTATTTAAAATTGCTTTCTGGGACTAGAGGATTTGGTTATGGAGTAGATGAGTAGGAGAAGAACACATGAATGAGCTTCCAATATGTGAAAGGCTCTCATGCTGAAGAGTACTGTACAGATTCTGAGTGGCTTCAGAAGGACTGTCTGACAGGGAGTAATCTACCACTGTGACTGTCTTTAGAAACTAAAATTTTAACTAAAATTATGTAGAAACAAACAAGAAATATCTAAATCTTCCTGACACAAAGAAAGAAGAGAACAGAAAGAGACAAGTCAGAAAAAGCACGGTCTTGGGAAAACTGCATTTAGGTAATGTGGAAGAGAAAGGGTTAAAAAAAGGTTGTGATCTCTCAAAGCATGAGGATTTAATAAGTTATCTTTCTACCACCACCACCAAGTCTCTTCAGATCAGACTTAAGCTTTCATCTTTTTCACTTTAAACATCTCTACTGTCTTTAAGAATATGCCTAACTTCTCATTTTCTTGATTATTTTCCTAATTGGAAACCAGTTAATAGTGGAATTGTGGATGGGTGCCAATGTGAGGTTTTATTGCCATAATTTCCCACTACAATTTGCTTTTGGAAAGTTGAGATTTCATGACATGAAGACTTCCCAATGTTGCAAATGAATTTGACTTAATTGTGGCATAGCAATGGATTTATCTATCAATCATACAAGCAAAAACATGTGTAATAATCATCTTTAATGTGCCAGGAGGATGTTTATAGTACTTTTAAGACTAGAAAGGCTGCATTTAAAAGTCCTCAAGCAATGAGAGGAAATGAAGGGATGTGCTAAGATTGAGTGAAGGCGGGCCTTATCTCTGAGGGAAAGGCTTTATGAGCAAAGTGTGCTCACCACAGCTGGGTCGGCTTGGAAAGCATAGTGAGATGGGAAGAGTGGAAAGTCAACAATCATAGAATGAGGTAAGGGATCTCCAGGGTGGAATTAGGAGGTACAACAGGAAGTGTTTATGTACAAAAGAAGTTTTGTAAATGACTTTGACATTGACCATGGGATTTTAACAAGCTTAACTTTATTGGAACATAAACTGTGCATAAGTGGGAAAGTTTATAAATGTGGTGGCTCTGTGGTCTCTGACTATATTAATATCTTAAATGTTAAATCTGAAAATTATGTTGTGTTGGTAAAATCTTCAACTTTAGAAGATCATTATCTTTGTTACTTACAGTAACCTTATAGGTTTCAACAATCTATAGCTCCAGAGGCCGGAATATAACTCTTCTATTGTGCATTGAAAGAGACTGCATAAAATTTCTAGAAATTTTAAATTTCTAGAAACTCTCCCTTTTTTAAGAGATTATATTTTAAATTCTTTGGTAATATGTAACTCAGTAGTTCTTGTTTGAAAATTATATTAAATCTATTTCAAATTGAAGCAATAGTGTAATTTAAAATAAAAAAAACAATTTAAGACATTAGCATCTGCTTACAGTTTTGCCACATGCTTCAGAAAAGCATAGTTCAGTATATTCACCTCAGTTGTTTTTCAGCCAGTGATCCAGATGTTTGGCCTCTATGACATCAAACATTCAATTTGTCTACATATTTGATGCTTACTAAAATGATTAAGTTCTTTAGGACAGATGTGTTATGGTCATTTATTTAATTGTGGTGCTACTTCCTATATCTATATGAATAAAAATTACTTTGCTTTTTCTGCACAGAAATTTATCAGAAAGGTTTAAATTATTTTGCTATTTTACTGCACAGATGAACTGCATTTTGCTTTATTCTGTAGGTCCAAACTCTATATCCTTTTCCATACAACAGAGAGGATGTTTACTGAGAACTAAAGAGATATGGTGTGCCAACTCCTATAAAATTAACTTCTCACATGAAATATCAGGTAAAAATTAGCATCTCTAATTCCCTTTTCATCAGGTCATTTCTTCTGGCTTTATAACCTCTATTAAATATTTAAGCAGCTTGCTTCATGGTCTTTAACAGTGAGGCACTGTCTAAAATTCCTGATGAAAATGTATTAGTAGCCTTCTTAAATAATTATTAATAAAATGTCAATAGGCTTAAACTTCACCGAACCTGAGTTTTGCTCTTTGTCATCATTCCCAATTTAATTTGACTTCTGCTTTAATGAGCTCCCTTCCTCTCAGGCACAAACCCACATTAATTTCCTTTTTTGCAGGAATCTCTATCAATATGTTACTCTTAGTTATAATGTAACCAGTGCAGTCAGTTTGTATTTCATCAATGAAAGAAGTTGTTTATTCATTTTATAAAAATGATTTATGGATGAGAACTTTAAGTACACAGAGAGCAAGGCAAAAATAAGAGAATAACAGTTCCAACCATGAATGCAGGTGCTGTTTAAAACTCTCCAGTATTTTGTACATAAAAAAACTTTTACATGTTGTAAAAGATTTCACATGTTTTGCTAAGTGGGTTTAGATTATGCCTTGAAGAATACTGTTTCTCAGGTTCAAATTCTCAATAAATATATATATTCATTTGGAGGATAAAGAAAAAAAGAGCTTCTTCATTTTATGGAACAAATGGTGCTTAAGATGGTTAAGGCATCTGTAACTGTCAAGTTGAAATTAAAACAAGAAATCTGTTTGCATGTGACAAGCTTAAATCAATTCCAAATGATGTCCAAATTGGACACAGTTCAGATTTTGTCACCGTAGTCCCAACATTTCAGTTTAGATTAAGAATAGACCCATTTTCTACTGTGTCTCTGGAAGGGATCATTCCTCTTCCTTCAGTTGCTAAGAAAGCAATTCTGACTTATAATTACTGTCACATAAGATTACAATGAAAAATAGCTGTCCTAAGCACAGAAATAAATTTTCCTAATTCTTAAAAAGATAAATAATATAATTTTTTGTTTTTAAAATCTGTTAATATGTATGTTAAAGACAAACATAATATATATTAAAATTTTCATAATAATGAAGTGTTTAGATTGTACTAAACAGGACTTAGAAGGTACTGGGAAAACTTTCATTTGACACATGTTTTCTTTTATATATAAAAATATTACTTCTATTCCTTAATCATTACTATAACTTATATTTTAAATTGTCACATTATATCTGCTGGCATATTGTATTGTAGGTTTATTGCTTTGGATAAAACACATACATACACACACACAAAAAAATAGAGAAAAGTAAATTTGATCAGTGTTCAAGGATAAAAGTTTAGATCTTACAAATTCTAAAATTATTTTAAAAGATGGCCAACAGCCAAAGTGAAGTTATTTTTATTAAAAGAGAAAGTAATGAATAATCTAATACCTGAGTCAATAACCAGAAAATGGCCTCAGAGTCTTCGGACTCTTTGCTTAGAAATATTAGAACCACAAGGAATTCACCAATCTAGCTATCTTTGTTTAGAGGCAGGTATAAAGTGACTTCACTTCTGTGTGTTTCCTCCTCTACTCATTCACATTTAGAGAAGAAAAATAAATTGTCACCGTTTGAGACACCCTGGAGAAGGGGACGGTATAGATTTTTATGTATGTCCTTATGTCAATTATTCACTTCAAAGGGTTGTAAAGATTTAAAATACATAAGATTCCAGCAAATACTAAGGATCCCAGAAATGCTTACTTAACTTCCTCCAGACACCTCCCCCTCCATTTATTTATTCATTCACTTCTTTCAAAATGATTAATAATATGTAATCTAGAAGAAAAACAATGTACTGGTCAGGATGTGATGCTGCAATAAGAAAAGATTTAAAAAAAAAAAAAGGAAGACTTATTTTTGCTTGAGCTATAGTCCTATTTATTCAGATAGTGAGGCAATTCCTCTACATAATCTTTCAGGGTCCCTGACTGCCAGTAGTTATACCATTTCAAAATGTGGCTATTCAGGTCACTCTGACACTTGCTATCCAGGTCCACTGGGAAGAAAGAAGAGAACAGAGAAGTGCATAAGAGCTTTTTATAGATCAGCTCTGGAACCCAGATTCCATTCATTAAAATGAAGTCACATGGCCACAGCAAATAAGAGAGGTTGGGGAATATAGTCAGCTGTGTGTCCAAAGAAAGAGAATCACATTTGGGTGATAGTGGTCTCTGCCAACTCACATGAAAAAAGAAAAAAAGGAAAGAAACAAACAAAAATTTATCTAGCTAGCTAGCTAGCTAGCTATATATGTGTTTTGAATTCAAATTCAAATTTTGAGTTAGTTCTTAGTAAAAAAAATACTTTTTCTGCAATAATACTGTTATTATTACTATGACTGGCAAACGTAAGTGCATGGACACTAAATGTGTCTGAGACATGAACTCAAGAGTCTGTGTATGAGACAGTGAAGCACAACAGTTGGAAATTAGACTCCAACACAGTGTCTGGGTTCTGCTGTTTTTCAGGGTCAGTTTTAGTTGTCTTCATTGGTAAAACAAGAATAATATTATCTGCTTCATTATGATGCAGTGCGGGTTAAATGAGTTATACATAAAGCAATTAGAACATGATGTCTTAGTACATATTAAGTATCTAACACATTCACACTGTTATTATAATAAATACAATGGCAGCTTTGCTCATTGAGCCTTAATTTTAATTCCTTGCTGCAACCATTTTCACTTCTTTTAAGCCCAGAGGATTATAAGTGAAATGTAAAGAGATTTTGTTTTCACTTGAATTAGCCAGTGGGTTCAGAGATTTATTCAAGTCCCTCCTCATTTATAAAGTGGAATGAGAACTTAGAGTGAGTGAAGACCACTAGAGGCAGCAGCACATTCCACCTGGCCACTCCTATAACATATTTCCCACCTTAGCTCCATCCTCCCCACTAGGAGGAAAATCTTAGACTGAAGGCAGAGTTGAAAAAAGAAAGTGTATGGGTAAGTAAAGATTTATGGTACTCCTCAGAGTCTAACTGAATAGTTGTTCTGATGTGGTCACCGGATGAGGGAATTAGGGAAATAAGTATAAGAGTGATGTAGCATGCTGATGATGGGTGAAAGACTATGGTCACCACTGACAGGGTATATAATTGGTCCAAGCACAGAAGCTCCTAAGCAGCAGACACATATACCCATGTTTCCTGGCATTACTGAGCCACTTATATTAATAGCCAGTTATATATTTCAATCACTGACAATCAGGTAAACCTAGTCTGGACTCTCGCCTTCTATCTTTCTGTTGTTGTTTTTTTTTAAAGTTCTATTGAAATATATTTCACATACTATTAAATTAACCTTCCTAATGTTTACAATTCATAGGTTTTAATATATTCACTGAATTGTGCAATCATGATTCCAGAATAGTTCATCACGCAAAAAGAAACCCCACACCTGTTAGCAGTGACTCCCCTCTGCCTATAATCACTAATCTTCTGTCTGTCTCAATGGATTTGCCTATTCTGGACTTTCACATAAATGGATTTGTATATGTGGCCTTTTGTGACTGATTTCTTTTGCTCAGCATGTTTTCCAGGTTCATCCATGTTGTAGCATATATCAGTATTTCAGTCCTTATTATGGCTGAATAACATTCTATTGTATGGCTATACCATGTTTGTTTATTCACCAGCAGTTGGTGGACATTTGGGTTATTTCTACAATTACAAAATGTTGCTATAAACATTCACATACAAGTTTTTGTGTGGATATGTTTTCATTTCTCTTGGGTATATATTTCGAATTGGGATTTCTTGGTCATGAGATAACTCCATGATTAATTTTTGAGGCTTTGACAAACTGTTTTCCAAAGCATCATTTTACATTTCCACCTGCAATGTATAAGAGTTCCAAATTTTCTACATCTTTGTCAGTACTCATTATTGTCTTTCTCTTTTATTGTAGTTATCTTAATGGGAGTGTTGTGGTCTCTTACTGTGGTCTTGATTTGCATTTCCCTAATGACAATGACGTTGAGTATCTCCTCATATGCTTATTAGTCATTTGTATATTTTCTTTGGGAAACTATCTATTCAAATCTTTTACCCATTTTCTACTGTTTCTTTTTTCCTTCTTATTGTTATGTTGTATATTTTTATATACTGTAGATACAAGTCCCTTATCAGATTTGTAAATATTTTCTCCCATTCTGATGGAGGTCTTTACATTTTCTTGATGGTACCTTTTGAGGCATAAAAGTATTTAATTTAGATATGTCCAATTTATCCATCTTTTCTTTTATTCCTTATGCTTTTAGTCTGATATCTAATAAAAATTGCTTTTTCTGAGGTCTGTGTAGGGTCTGTGTAGGGTCTGTCCCTACACCATTAACTCTCTGACATTACTTACTCTCTCCCATCATCCTGGCATCTGCCACTCTAAACCCACCTGGCACAAATCAAGGCCTTGTAAGGATTTAAATTATGGGAATCCCAAGCAAACAACACTCTCTCCCATTCTGAATATGTTGTACTTTTCCCCTCATGTTCTGGCTTTCATCTATAGGTGGTACGCCTTCCAAGAAGATAGCATGTCTATGTTTTATTATTATATCACAGCAGTCACTGGCTCTTGAGACTATAGTATCTGCACCACCCATTGCCCGACTGCCTCCGCTAAGCCATCGACACATTTTAGTTTTTATTATTGCAACATCCCACTTCTAGTACCAAATCCTACCATATAGTTAGGAATGTTTGGCAGCACATAATAGA
This sequence comes from Macroglossus sobrinus, assembly GCA_004027375.1. NCBI lineage: Eukaryota > Metazoa > Chordata > Mammalia > Chiroptera > Pteropodidae > Macroglossus > Macroglossus sobrinus. The sequence goes on from PVKZ01000129.1 coordinate 1,202,915, forward strand.
AAAAGAAAAAAAAACTGGCTTAAACTAAAGAGTTTATTTATCTCTCATGCAGCAGAAGACATAATAGACTCAGATTTCTTCCAGTGCTCAGCTCCAATAAAGTGAAAGTATGGCCTTCATTCTCTCAGTCCAAACGATATGCTAGAGGTCCAGGGATAGCTTGTCTATGTTTTATTATTACACTATAGTGATCATTGGCTCTCTAGACTACAGTATCTGTACCATCCATTATCCAACTGCCACAACTAAGCCATTGACAGATTTTCTTTTCTATTATTGCAATATTCCACTTTCAGTACCAAATTCTACTATATAGTTAGAAATGTTTGGCTGCACATAATAGGAAAAGAAACAAAACTGGCTTAAACAAAAGAGAAGTTTATTCATCTCTCATGTAATAGAAGACAGAAGAGATCCAGGCTTTTTCCAGTGCTCAGCTCCAACACACTTAAAGTATGACCCTCATTCTCACAGTCCAAAGTTCTCCTTTTTTTCAGGTAGTAGATGAAGGAAAGGGGCATAAAAAAAGCAGCCCTATGTCTAATAGAGACTTCTAGGAATTCATAGGCAACATTTATGCTTATGTTTTTTGACTAAATATTAGTCACATGGGCAATACCCAGATTCAAGGAAGACTGAGAAGTGGAGTCTTGTATCATGGAGAAAATATGTCTGGCTATAAATCAAGATTCTAGTTTCTGATAAAAAGGAAAGAATGGATATTGGAACAGCTAGAAAAATCTGCCATGAAAACCAACTTATTAAACTTCCAAGAGAGGAAGACAGACTATAAAATGATATTCTAATAAGTAGAATTGGAAGACACTCCAAGCTTCACTGCATACTATCCTATAACTTTGAGAATTATCCATCCTAGAATATGTACTTTAGAGTTATAGCATATACACTTCTAAAAAAAAAATCACCTAATGAGACACCACATCTGGCTGGACCGCTCCTGGGCATCAGAGTGTAGTGTGGTTCATGTCAAACAAAATGTTCAGACAAATTAGTAAAGCTGTTCACTTGAACTAAAATGTGGGGAATGTGACACACAGTGTTAAAACACTACTCTTGACACAGTTTCCCACTCTCCTTTCGAACATAGAAAAAAATGCTAAGTATTGTGATCTTGGCCTTTGGTTAAATATCACAGTCTCCTGAAATATTGAAAGGAATGAGTTATAACCATACTTTAAACTAAAAAATAAAACTAAGATCTCTAAAGTGGTTATATTTTCAAAATATGAACTAATTACATGATGTGACAAAATATGCTGTGGAATTAAAGAGATTGGCAGAAACATTTTAATTAGCTCTACTGTTACATTCCACAAAGCTAAACCAAATTTGCACTTAAAAATCAAAGAATTTCCATGACCCAAATAATTTATATTTGGAGAACCATATCAATCAGAATGGATCACCTTTCTAGCAGCTGACAAATACAACCCTGCGATACTGGGTCAGTCTATGTATCTTCAATTGCCTTAGGCTAAGCAAGGTGTTATCTGAGGCTGAGGCTCCCTTGCCAGAGCTTGCGTTCCAGCTGACTATTCATTATGGTTTAAGGACAACTCACTTGGAGAAAATGAGATGGGCTCCACAAATGCAGGCAAGCCTTGTAAAGATACATGAGTCCAAATGCTATAGCTTTCACTTGCTATTTCAACTCAAAAAGACAAACAAACCTATAGATTTCTGCCCATGAGCATTTCTTAATTGCCAAGGAGAAAACTAGTACCATAAGCTCAGTGGAGGATAGGCAGTAATAGCCAAAAAAACTTTTTTAAAAAAGAGAAGAAAAAATTCCAGGAAAAGATTAACACTTCTTTGTATCCGGTCACTGGTCCAAATCTGAAAATTGTGAGAGATTAATTTAGGGTAAAAATAATTCAACTTCTATGAAAAACAGATACTTAAATTGTGATAAATGGGAATTTTCAATATGTGTACTAGATTAGAGTTGGGCTGAATTTTTTCATGGTCAAAAATATACTTCTGAACATAGAGAATGTTTGGGGCAGTGTATGTGTTATCATGTTCTCTCTCCTTAAGGCAAAGGAGAGCTTTTTAAAACAGAAAACCCAAAACTATAAAGAGTAAAACACTGACACAATATATACTCATATCATAGCAAATGTTTGAAAACCATAGACTGGAAAAATATATGCAATGTAACTGACAAACAAAAGATTAATATCTTTAATGTAAATTATCCTAGAATTTATTAAGAAAACATAAGCCCAGGAGTAAATGGGCAGAAAATATGGACAAACCCATCAGAGAAGAGGAACTGCAAATGTAAACATGAATATTGACTCTATTCTGTTCCCCATTCCAGATAGGTCCAACCCTTTGGAGAAAAGGTCAGGGTCAACCACAGCCTAGCCAGGAAAAATTAAACATGTTATCAGGAGAGTTAGTTTCTGCCTTTTTTCCAATCTATGGTTTCTTTAAAGTAGCAAAGTTTGTAAACAAACAACAAAAAAAAACCCATGGATTTGCTATTGTTTTTATCACCTATTCCATCTTTACAAGAGTTACCAGGAAAAGCAACAGACTAGCAGCATTAAAAAAACTTCTCAAGAGTGCAGGCTATCTTTAATCTTTTAATATAGATTTGAATTCTATTTTTCTCAATTGTGGAGGTGAAATCTCACTAATTTCTCCTGTGCTCTCATCCCATCCAAAGTAGAACTAATAAACCGTGCATGGCTGACCTGCCCTTTAGACCCATTTCTCTGTAAAAAAGTATATAGTCCCAGACAAGCAAGACAGTGATATATGTAATATGACACAACACGGTCAACCATTGATTATATCTTTTTAAATGATTATAGATTTATTTTGATATTCTATTTATTCTTGAGTCAATATGACACATTGTATAAAATGATCTATTTTACCTGTTTCTAAATTTTTTAACATTAAAGTTTTTGCTGCATATTATGTAACATCTCTAGTATATTTAGTTCTTCCCTATTTTTATTCCAAATATTGTTAATTATGTTTGCCTTGCTCACTGTTGCCAAAGTTCTGTTTAATAGGTATAATTATTCTTTTCAATAAACTAATGTTTGCTGTGCTGACACTTTTTAGTGTATCTTTTCATCTTTTCATCTAGTTGATGTTTGACATCTAAAAAAAAAAAAACCCTTTCTGGCTGTAGAGGCTGCCCTACTACAGCTAGCTCATTCTTTTTTTAAAATTTATTTTAAAACGTTTTAAAATTTATTTTAAAACGTTTTAAAATTAATTTCAGTTGTATGACATTATAATACATCTGTATATTCTATTGTATGTATACCACCCAAAGTCTAGTCTCCTTCTGTCACTTTGTATTTAACTTCCTTTAACCTCTTCATCCATCCTCCACTACACTTTCTCTCTTGTAACCTCCATTCTGTTGTCTGTCTCTTTGAGTTTGGTTTGTTTATTCATTTGTTGCTTTTTGTTTTATATCTCACATGAGTGAAATCATGGTTCTTGTCTTTTTCCATCTTAATTATTTCACTTAGCATAATACTTCAAGATCCATCCATGTCTTTCTCACAAATAGCAAGATTTTATTTTTTATGACTGATTATTATTCCACTGTATACATGTACCACTTAAAAATAGCAAAAGGCCTAGCAAAGAGCAAGCCCCTGACATGCAAACTAACTAATCCAAGCTAACCTCCTCTACCTGGCTTTACAATCCAGGCCAATATTCGCCTGTCTTAATTTTCCCACAGCCAGACACCAAGCAACTAGGAACCACTCCTATAGCCCAAAGTCTTCTGAAATTATTCAAACTAGCCAGTCCTAAACTGTTTACCCTGCCCTGCCTTGTCTGTTCCGCAGAAACCCCAATAAAGGCAATAGACTAAATTTTCCCCTGGCTCCTGCTTCTGCTCCTGATCATCCTGGTGTTTTTTATAACTGGCCCTGCATGTTTTCTGTCTCTAGGTCCTGTAAATATAAAAACTTTTTTTCCTGACCCTTTCCTCTGTCTCTTCTTGAGCCACACCTGGCTATCTCATAAAGACTACAAAACAATTTGAGTTCATTAAAAAATTTTTTTTTTTAATTCTTGCAATATATCCTTAGCTTTTCAATATTTAGATTTTACCATTTTGTAATCTAAAACTAAACATTTCCCTCTAATCACCGGTTCAACTTCCTCACACAAGTTTTGATATGTAATAATTTCTTTACTATTTACTTCTTAGTGTTCTTTAGTTTTTATTATAAATCTTCTTTAATCTATTAATTAGTTAGAATTGGGGGTTTTTGTTTCAATTATTTAAGACTATATGACTTTGAGACTATATAATATTGATACATTCATATTTGTTCTTTGATAAAGATTTACTTTATAACTTAATATCTGGTTAGTTTTTATAACTGTTGTATGTGTATATAAGAAAAAATTATGTTCTAATTGGTGAGTACAAAGTTCTATAAATGCTCTTCAAAGAAAACTTATTATTATTCAAATCTTCTATATTCTTTCCAGTTTTTGGTCTTCCTGATCTATCAGTTAATCAGAAGTGTTAAAATCTTCCACTTTGATAGTGAGTTTGACAATATCTCTTTCCAGTTATACTTCTATGTACATGCAAGTTTGGTTTTCTTATCTTCCTAGTAAATTAAGACATCTGTAACTTTTATAGCCCTCCTAATGCTTTTGTTTTCATGACTATTTTATTCAATGTTAAATGAGCTATATCTGCTTCTTTGGTCAGTATTTGACTACTATATATTTTTTCATCTTTTGCAGCCAGTAGTTCTACAACCCATATTTTAAATGTGACATTTGTAAATAGCAGAAAGGTTTATCTAATTTGAAAAATAGCCACATTTAATTGGCAAATTTAATTTATTTGCCTTTTGAGATTATTAATATTCTTGAATTAGACTGATTTTGAGAATTATGATTGTATTTTACATATGACTATTTAATTTATACTTCTTTGTTCTTTTTTTTTTTGCCTTCCTCTGAAGTTCCTCTAAAGAATAGGAAAGATATGTTTTATTTCTATTCCTTTAATACTTAATCTTAATAGTTAAGATAATATAAAACAAATTGCCCTCTTTTTAATCAACACACTAGCTTTAGAATGTTTACATTTAATCACCCTCCCAATTTGTTATTTCTGCACAATATTTTAATTATATAATACTTTTATTACCCATATAAACATTTTTATTCTTTTAAATATGAATGTATGAGCATATATATGTAAATCCACACACAATTATTAGATTAGATTTACTCATTTCTTCAGATTTCCTCCTTTGTCTTCTGTTCCTGCTTGAGTCTCAGACCTTCCCTTGGTATATCTTGCTTCCATTCTTCATATAGTCAGTCCTCTTGAGTAGTGGTTGAGCTTGATGTATAAATCAAGTTTGACACTCACTTCCTCTCAACACTTTTACAATATTATTGTAATGTTTTCTATCTCTTTTGGTGCTATTGAGAAGTTTAATGTGATACTATCACCTTTCCTTTAAAATTAATAATTTTTTTTCTTACTGCTTCAAAGTTCTCTTTGTCTTTGTTTTGTTTGTTTGTTTGTTTGTTTGTTTGTTTGTTGGCCATTTCTCTGCATTGGTTTCAGCTTCCTGAATCTGATGATATATGTCTTCCAGCAATTCTGAACAACTGAGTTTCTCCATGTTCACTTCCTCTCTTTCTGAAATGACAATTAGACTGATGGTATATTTTCCTAGACTATCTTCCATATCTCTTTTATTGCTTCTATATTTTTCATCTCTTGGTCTCTCTGTTTTGGAATCTGGGTAATTTCTTTAGAATCTTTAGATTTATCTTCCAGTTCACTAATTCTCTCTTCTTCACCTGTGTCTAACATTTCATTAGTCCATCCATTTAGTTTTAATTCCAAAGGTATGTTTCTAGAAGTTCTATTTTTTTTAGATTTTCCTAGCCTTTTTTGTAAACTTATTCCTTATTTATATTTTTAATTCCTTTTTCTATTTCTTTAAGCCTTTTAAACACATTTATTTTATATTCTGCATCCAATAATGTCAACACCTGAGGTTCTAGAAAGTTAATTTTTGCTATTTGTTTTGTTTTGATTTTTTCCCTTTCTTTTTCTAACTTGTATAATTTGTTTCCTTAGATGATTTGTGATTTTGCATCATGAGTTCATGTTTAGCTGTGCTCTATCTATGGGAATTTTGTAAGACTTGGTTTGTGTATCCATCAAAACAGAATTTTCTTTTGCTCCTGTCAAGATATCCAGGACACTAGAAACCTAAAGGATAGTTTTAAATTAGTTTCTATGACAGTTTCCTAAACCATGTAGGAAATACAAATTTAATCTCTGAAACTGTGTCAGGGTAGACCATTGGTTACCATTTCTAAAAGAAGAATTTTTTCACCTATGCTCAGGCTTAGGTTATTAAGTTCCTTTGTTACCTCTCTTTTTTAATAGGTATTTTTTTTCTGCCCCTTTAATCTTTCACATGAGTCTCATTTCCATAGTTTACCTTTAACACTGAACTAAAACCCTTGTTACCTGCCCCAATATAGGTAATAAAATGCAAACTTCTAAAAGGGCAAATGCTCTAAGATTAGTTGCAGATTCAGCACTAGCTACTACCATGTATACCAAGAGGGTACATAATCCACACCAGGCCATCGAGAGTTCTTGGTTGTTGATTGTTGTTGTTGTTTTTAATCTAAACTGTGAAAAAAATCAGTCTATACTAGTGGTAGAAGCAGTGAACTGTAAAGCTTTGAAGCAATTGATGCCCATGTCTTGCTTAATGTAGATTAGGCTGGCCTTTTGAAGGAGAGAACAAGACTAAAGCACAGAGTGATGCATATACGAATGGCAGTAACAGTGTCTCTGCAACGTAAAGTTCCTGCTTCTACTTGTTCTTGACTCCCATGTATCTCTGCCTATCCCACAATCCATGAATTCTTACTTTTATTGTTTCCTTGAATTGCCAAAGACCAAAGTACACTTCTAAGAAATTTTCCTTTGGCATAACTTAGTTCAGGTTATGTTCTGACATTTGCAATTAGGAGACATGATATATACAATTATTTTGTTTTACATATCTTTTTTTTAATCTCCTACAAAGCCTAACTATTGCATAGCAATAGATATCATTGAACTAAATTGAGCTGAATAAGATGGGGACATTAGCTCCACTTAGACTGAAAATAAACTATTGATTTGGCCCAGACTACTTCCAGTTGATACTACCAGTATGTTCCAACTATCAGAATCAGAAGAAATGAAACAATCCAAGAACTAATTCAAAATAGTTTCAACCCCCAAGATGGACCAAAAATTATGTTCTCTTTCACCGCAAAACTCATACTTCCCTAAAGAACTCTGAAAATTAACTTAGGTATGATACAAGTGTTGAAGTATTAATCTGAATTGTCTGAAGATCCAAAAATTTTTCTAAAGTCTCTGGAGAAAAAAAGTCTCATAGTTATGAAGCAGGAGAGCACATTGTTAGATCAATGACTACGTTACACATGCAAAAAGGAGCCAAAGTCTGGGGCAATTAAATGAGTATTTTGTGCCAAATTTGCTATCATATAAGAATACCTTTGTGCCTCAAGTTAGCCATGTTGCTTGTTGTTAATGATCAAATCTTTGGCATTGCATTTCACCTCTTGAATGCATAGAATTAATGCAATGGACCATTGGTCAAAATGGAACTAAGGGTATAGAATTTAAATCTTTGTGCTCTCTTGGAAGTTGGTTCTGATGTAATGAATGTGCAATAATGAAGGCCTCATTCTCATCACTTCTTTCCACACTTAAACTTTAATTTATAAAATGCAATCGTGCCTATTGGTCCCACATAATCTTATCCTCACTCCAAATATTAAGACCAAGGTTTACATCCTGTATAAATATACTGTTCCACTAAATTTTGAAATTCAAAAAAAAAGAAACAATATGAAAGTTAAAATGCCTCATTTTGAAATATCTTTTTAAATTTTTCACATACTAACATTTTTATTTAAATCACAAATTATGTATTTCAAGATAAAGTATCCCCATTTCTAAACCATTATCCTCCCACCTCCTTTTTTAAACTTCAGAATTTATTATCTTAAAAAATGCAAATCTTCTGGAAGATCTACTCACTGGCTGTTTTAGTCCTTTGTCTTTCAGAACTGAGCTCCCTCCCAGTGGAAGCTTCTAAAGTGATTTTTCTGAGGTAACCACTGCACGATGAAGTGACTGCACAGGCAATCATTCTAGGAAAAGTCTCCCTGAAAGTTAGCCAGACAGGATGAAATTGGACAATTTTCTTTAAACCCTAAAGAGAAGAATAAGACACTAGGGAACTAAAAAGGGTGAGGTGCCAAAAAGAATTTCTCCACACAGAGGAAGGAGTGGGTGAGGACCAATGCAGAAGACAAAGAACAGTGTCTCTGCCTGCCCTCTTTAATGATGACTTCTCTGGACAAGGATCTTTGCTTTGTTTTCTCTATGGTTCACCTTGAAGTTCAGCCTTATTGTCCAGAGTAATGAAAATAATAAAAATGAATAAATAAATAAATTCCCTTCTTGGAAGATACTGTGTCCATTAGTCAAGGCATTAAAGTACAGTATATGTGATATATTTGACCCAATGAAAATAATACATGCCTGGAACCAGTGAAGTCTACTTTTGTAATGAGCAAATTACAAAAAAAAATAGTCCTTTAGTATTTTATCATCATGCTCAGAAGCATTTCCTCTATGTAAAATCCTTGCCATAAAGAGTTTTTAAATTTGGAAAGTAACTTTAATTCCCATGAGGAATCATCACTGAGAATCATAACTATCATTAGCACTGAGACTATCAAATATCTTCTCATTTTACAAGTAAAAAAACTAAGACCTAAAAAGGTGATCAGATTCACTTGGCAGGTTAGTAGCAGGGTCACAGCCAGAACTTAAATGTCTGTGATTCATAGTCCACTGTTCTAATCATCTAGTCACCATCCACTATTCTGCAAGGTAGAAATAAATATCATAATAAGTAATGCAGATACAATTTTTAAATTACTTCATGAGGATACTAGGTATAAATTCATAAACTGCAAATTTTGACAACTTTTCTCAGTGGGAAGCATTGATAAATTTGGCTTATCCTAAACAGATTATACCAATTTAACGCCTTCAGTATATTTTATTTTTTCTATTCAAATATTAAAGTCAAAATCTCTGACTATAATAGAAATATAAAGAAATGAATTACATATTATCAACAGGAGCCATCCTAACTGCTAGGAAAAGTAGATAGTAAACTACACTAATTCTCAAAGTTAATCTTAATAAATTTAGATTGACAACAAAATAGATCACACAGCATAGAATATGTTGTGACTATACAGTATATATCCCTAAAGAAACACTCAAGTTGTGAAGTAGGTTTTTATTGCTAATGTTTTCCCAAAACTAATATCACTTCTAAGAAGAACTAAATGAGAAGAAATTTTAGGTTAGCCTCCATATAATATATGTGTCTGAATTCTGTGGTTGAAAATGGAGAAATATTACTGATGTTAATCTAACTGACATAAAGTAACAACAAAAATCAGAATTAATTGGAAATGGTGTATTTGGATGTTTTTCACTGTTCTAATGAAAAACATGTTGTGTAAACAATACACTCAAAAAGTGGCCTTAAACTTTAGACATGTAGCAAATGAGAAATTTCCCTGGAAATGATAATCATTTGAGTAACAGCTCAAAAGCTGCTGAGGAAAGAACTTGAAACAAAATAAAGCAGACAATGAGGAAATCTGAGGGCTAGGCACGAGGGACACCAAAATTGAAACCACAGTCTTTGCATTCACTTTGCCTCATGTCTAGTTGGCAGGCAGAAATGTAAATGTAACCCATATGTTGGCTGGGGTTACTCTGTCCTTTGAGACTTCATATAAAATGGGACTAATTGTATGAAGTTCATAATCTGAGGCAACTTTCTCATTATGATATTTTGTTCTTGCTGAACTCTCTATCTGACCATCATTCTTCTGTCCTGCCCTGTCTAGATTTCAATCGAGTCCTCTGTCTTTGACTTGAACTAAAGCATCACACACAAGGCATCTGTATGTGGCAGATTTCACTGAAGGTTCATGGCAATGAGGGAAGAAGTGTTATATTCCAAAATCAAACAACAAAGACCTTGACCACAGAATCCAAGAGACTCCTGTCCTCAACAGTCCTTTGGACACTTTTCTTTGGTCACTATTCTCCAGTTTGCTACTTTCCTATTATACTCTGTCTCCCCTTCCCTATCTTCTCTCTCCTGCCTACCCCTCCAGCTCCAACTCTTTTAACCTCTTTAAGTAGGTTTTTTTCTTTATTTATTTCACTGGCTTCTTTAGAGTACACCTTCACATCCTTCCCTAAGGCAATCTTTTAGGATGTTTTCCTGAATAGAGACAGCTTCCTCCCTAAGGGGAGCTCTCAGATCAGGTGTTTACAGAACAAAATTCTGTCTAGGAACTTATATGATAGGGTATGATAATTCCTATAAAAGTCAGGCAGTACAAGCTACACAGTCACAGAGTGAGAAAGCAACGGAGGCCCCAATTTTGTTATCTGTATTAATAAAAGTTATCAGTTACCTCTTTTTTTATACAGCTATTCTGAGGATTAACTGATGAGTATAAACTCTGTTATATTCTAATAAAACATTTAATACCTTTAATACCTAACAGTATCTGGCCATAGAAAGCCTTCAATTAATTTGACAGTCACTCATTTAGACATACCATAGGTAAGAGGTTGAGAATGTTTCAGGAATAAAATTGTACCAAGATGATCTTTTAAAATATTTAGCTTTGAAACAGGCCACCATGGGCACATTCAAGGAAGAGAGAACAAAATAGCAAAGATACATAGGAAAGAAAAACACATAATAAATTTACATTGGGGAGTAGTAGTGGATAAATTAATATAAATAGGTTGGACAGGAGCTTGAAGGCAGGATAATGACTTCAGATTTAATTCAACAAACTGAAAAAACTTGTTGCTGTTATGTGTGAAATGACTGAAAAACAAATGCCTTTGGTTGCATAATTTCATCAGAACATCCACAACATGAGATTATCTGTGCTCTCTGCTCTGGTCAAGCAATACCTGCAAGTTGTTATCAGCCTCAGACTCCACACTTTAAAGAACTTGGATAAGCTCCAACTCATTCAGAAGAGAGGAGTAGCAAGGGATTCTGGAACTGTGACATATGAGGAATGACAAAAGAAACAAGTGTGTTTACCCCATAGAGTAGAGACTGTAAGGGGGCAAAGTAGTAGACTGTGCCATTCTTGCAAACATGGTTTGGTATTTTTGACCTTTGAATTCTCAGTGCCTGCATATGTTTGCTACTCAATAAAGATCTATTGAATGAATGAATAAATAATTGAATGGCCAGCTGTCATAAGTAACAGAAATTAAATTTGTTCTTTGTGTCCCCAAAGGGCAGAAGCTGATGGAAGTTGTAGAGATAGAGATAGAGATGGCAGCTTAATATAAAGACTTTTTACATGTACAAACCCTCAACAATGAATGGAGCTGCTGCCAGAGCTGGTCAGGTTTCCATTCACATGCTGGGGTAAGCAAGCCCATGTTTGAAAGTGGATGTTTTAAGCATCCCTTGCACTCTGTGACTCCTCTGCTTAGTCAAAATTTTTGAATTATTAGCACTACTGTATATAGATCTAATATAATGACTTGTGAGCATTTTGTTAATATTACTTGTGTGGGTATGCAGTTATAAACTGCCCTGTAAATTCTCTTTTTAAACTTAGTTTTCATACTGCATTTTGCTATGTTTCATGGTTTCTAAATTAGTGAGAGGCTATCATATATATGTGCACACACAGGCAACCCCTAATACCACCATATATACACATACATTAGATGAAATTTTCCATATATTCAAATGAAGATGTCAAATTTTATCAGCAGATTGGGTGGCCTTACCAGCAAAGGTAGATGTAGCATCTTTTAACACACTATCCTTTGCAATTGGTATTTAGATTCTTTAGCAAAATAGACCATATCCTACCCTTTTACATGTGTACTTTTCCATCTTGGAAGGACTTTTGCATTAACAGTTTTATTATTTTGTTTACTGAAACCAGTCCCTCCACCTCATTCTTGAACTAAATTTAGTTCAAACTCATCTTGGAGAGAAAGCAAAGCCACTACCAAGGTGTGGCTGAATAATAACTGTGCCTAGGCTTACCACAATTCTCCCAAACCTATTACTTTGTACAGTTATAAAAGTAATGTAACTCACATGTTGTTCCTAAAGAATTACATTATCTTCTTTGAACACATTGTCTAGTAATTCCTTAACTCAGCCATTGTCTTTGATAGCTCTTGGAAAGTATGGACAAAAGAAATCTTAGTGCTTACATAATCACAAGACTAGATTTAAAAAACAAAACAAACAAAACAAAAAACACCTAAGAAGGAAAGAACAAGATAAAGAACCCTGTGAAGAAAACATAAAGAAAATATGGAAGTTTTGTCTTTGATGACAAAAACAGAAAAAGACTTGCTGTGGACTGAATGTTTGCATAACGGATTCAACATATGTTGAATCCTAATCTGAAATGAGATAGTATTAGCGGTGGGGCCTTTTGGAGGTGATTAGGTCATGAAAGTAGAGCCTTTGTGAATGGGATTAGTGTGCTTATTGCTCTATTGCCACCATGTAAGGTTACAGTGAGAAATAGCTGTCTATGAACCAAGAAGCCAAACCTCATCAGACATGGAAGTTGCTGGCACTTTGATTCTGGACTTCTCAACCTCCAGAAACTGTGAGAAATCAACATTGGTTGTTTAAGATGCTCAGTCTATGTTATTTTTGTAATACAGCCTAAATGGACTAAGATAAGTTTATTTTATAATATCATGACATCTGCACAAATGTAATAGTAATTTAAATCTGCCTAATGTCAGCCATCCTTCCAAAAATTGTCAAAACAAAATTCTGATTCTTTGTAAAAAAAGATAAAACACACAATAATTTAAATGACTACATTTGGACACTCTTCATATCAGCAACTGAATCTAAAAGACCCAAACTGAGTTCTAAAAAAGATAAGAAACTGGTACATTAGAATACTTACTAGGGAGATTTATGTAGCTGATTTAAGTGTCAGCAGTGGTTTTAGGACTTATGACCCTTTTTTTATGGTATGGAAGTTTATTTTTTTTAAGTATTTATTAAATACCTACTCTGTGCCAGACATTATCATGATTTTCCTTTAATAATATAAACAGAACAAGATCCATGTCCTAAGAAGCTCCTAAAAAAATATATTATTTTTATCATTCACTTTCATTTTAACCCAAGCAAGTCCTGCCTTGAGATATAATTAGATTATATATAAGATTTGTTCAATTTTGAAAACATTTAAAATTATATCATAACATTCTTTTAAAATAAATTTATTTAACATAATAATTTAGGCTAAAAGTGACATTATCTTCCAAAGTCTTCTCTTCCAAATTCAATACAAATTAATCTCTCTTCCTCTCTGCCCCCAACACGCAGATCATCTCTCTCAGATTTTCCATTTTTCTACACCCTATAAAAATGTTAACTTCGATAATGAGCAGCAGAATAATCTGTGATGAAGGATGGGAAAAACAGATTTCACAACAGAGGAACTTTAACTCATCAGAGTTATAAATGAATACAGAAAATCATAATGAATAATACCCAACAATGAAAACAGAAAAGAAGATAATGTCTACCTAACAAAATTTTACCAAACTTTCATTTGATTTTAAGCAGCATTAACAGAACTCTAGTGCATGGTGAAAATGTGCATCCCAAGAAATATTAGGGCTGCAGAATGTAAGCAGATGCCAAGCCAAGAACCAAACAAACAAACAAAAATGCTAGTCATAGAGGGATAATTTTCATAGTGATATATAAGTTAATGAAATACTGTTGAATACAAGACTTTTCAAGATCTTTAATTTTCTAGTTAAAGTTCCATGTTATAACCTACCATGAGGAGCATATAATTTTCTACATTAATGAAATGTGCTTTACTATGGAAGCATTTTCTTGAAGAAACATCTTGCCAAAGTTTCCAGGAAATATAGATTCAGGTGTTGGGAGGCTAAAGGAAATGATGTATATAAAGTGCCCATTACAGAGCTTTTCAGAGAGCAGTTGCTCTCTGGAAGGCAGTGGCAGTCATGGTGACAATAATGGAGGTACTGTCACTGTTATCACTGAACAAGGAGAGTCATAGATTTCATGATGTTTGGCTCACACCTGAAACACATATAAAGTATTTCTGAAAACAGAAGAGGAGAGAGAAAAGGGAACTAGCAGACATTGACTATCACAATATGCTAAGCATGCAAACACATTATCATATAATTATTACAATCAAATTATGGGATAGGTTTCTTATGACTTTATAGGTGAAGAAACTGAGGCTCAGATCATTCTGACAGTTCCTCAGTGAGTAAATAATAAACCTATCCAAATTCAGAACTAGTTCTTTGTAAAATCGCATTAATTTTTAAATAAGCTCTTGATTTTATATATTACAGAACATTTTGTATTTGCCTGACATACAAAATGAAGTAGGGCAAAGAGGATAGCTCTAGAGAATAAAGCAGAATTGAGAATGAATCTCACCTCTGCTATTTACTTACTGTGTTACCTCAGGCCTCAGTTTCTCATCATAAATAAAAATCTCCTTTCTTTCCTTCCTTCCTTCCTTCCTTCCTTCCTTCCTTCCTTCCTTCCTTCCTTCCTTCCTTCCTTCCTTCTTTCCTTCCTCTCTCCCTCCTTAACACCCTCCCTCCACATAATATCAGTGATATCTGAGCAAACCAAGTGAAGGGAAGAGTAGAAAAAATTAAGGTTGGAGGGACTAAACAAAATAATGGAATACATTCTAGGCCATGAGAAGAAGGTTGAATTGTATGTTAAATATAAGGAGAACTACTGCAGGACTTTGAAAGTAAGGGACAAGGAATATCAGATTATTGAGAAGATCCCTTTTGCTGCTGTTTGAAGAATGGATGGTGGCAACTGTGGGGAATGGGATAAAGTGCATCCCAAGGAATATTCTACATTACAACTGTAAAAGTAGAGATACCAGTTAGAAGTTGATGTGTTCAGAGGCAAGAGATGGTAGAGGCCTGGACTAAAAGGATAGCAGTGGACATGAGGTGAAGAAGAATTTCGGGTATGTTTTCAAGGTAGAACAAAGAAAGCTTGCTAATATATGTGATATCTAGTATATCAGAAAGGAAAGATGCCTAGATTTTTGGCTTAACCTGATAAAGCACTGTGCTTTTTACAGGAAAGGAAAGAATGGAGGTTTGAAAGGACATGGAAGGAGGAAAGTCCAGAATTTCATTTTGGATCTGTCAAGCTAGAGATTCCAAGACAAATCCAAGAGGAAATGTCAGGCAGACATTTGGCATGGGAATAAGGTGCTCTGGGATGAGATGTAGGCTCCAGTGGAAATGTGGGAGTCAGAACACAAGAGAGCTGGGAACTGATGAGATCACTTAGGGACAAAGGTTAGAGAGGAAAAAAAAAGGACAGCTTGAGACCAAATCCCTAGACCAAATGAGGCAGTCATAGAGGAGCTAGCAAAGAAAAGAAGAAAAAAAAATGGACCAAGGAAAAAAGGAAAGCAGGAGAGACCAGTGTTTTAAAACTAAGAAAACAAAGCCTTACTAAGTGACAGGTACAGGAATACAAAAGCAGTGAAGTGAATCACTGAAGGTGTTAAATGAAAGATATTTTGAAATATTAACTCTTTCCTCCTCTAGGGTGGTGATGCTGTGGCCCATGGAAGGAGAAAAACATTTTCTTCATGGTAAGTGGATATAAGTAGGAGTTGGTTTAAAAATGAAGGAGTTCCTGTCTGGTAGTGACAATTTTCCCAGTCAAGTATGTAGCTCTTAAATCAGATCAAATCTCAGATATATAGAACTATGTAAAACAAGGACAAAGTTTCAATATGCATGAGTTTCTGTAACAAGGTCCCCTGCAAAGGCCTGTCTGTGTAAACATAAATGGGCATAGCAGCAGCCAAGATTATAAAATTTCAAAATATTCTATAGTATAAGAACAAATGAGCTTTCTGTCAAAGCTGAACTTATTAAGTATTTGACTGAACAAAAGAATAGACTGTTAGATGCTTTGAGGGCAGCCTTTCTAAAAAGGATCTATGGCCCAGAAAAGAGAGATAATAAATAAAAACTTTCCTTTTTTATTCCTCCTCCTTTCCACTGTAACTTTTACTTTGCTCAAGGCCATTATCACACTCGGTGAAAAGACAGTTTAAAGACAATACACCTTAGGATAACTAGCAGAGACAGAGAGGGGCAAATTGTTTGATTTTATAGATTGACCCTTAAATTAGTTTCTTCATCTAATTATAGCAAAGTTCAACTGAGATACCTGTAGATAAAATCCACCTCCAAAATATGAGGAAAGACTTAGTTTGAGATCTTGGTGAGCAAAGAACCATTAGTGATAGTGATACAGCTATTATAAAATTGTGGATAGCTGGTGTATGTTTTGTAAATGTCAGTTCTAAACTAATATGCATATTGGGTTTCATAAACTAAATGAAGTAATACATAACTTTACTAAACTGAGGGAATGGGTATATGTATAAAGTATTCATAGTATCCCTATTTTTTTTTCATAACTTGTAATTGATATTACTTTTAGTCCTTTGGGCTCTAAACTGAGTTTAGGAACAACTCGTCAAACCCACTTTCTACACAGAAATTGACCACTGCTTTGGCCTTAAAATCACAGCCAGCTCTCCATTCTCTAGTCTGAGTTATACCTGGTTTCTTGGTCCAATGCTTCACTCCAAAATTAAAGAGGTAATTCAGAAAACTGGACGGAAAACAAATCTAGATACCATTACACACCTATTAGAATGGAGAAAATCCAAAACACTAAAAACACCAAATGCTCACATGCATGTGGAGCAACAGCAACCATAATTCATTGCTAGTGGAAATGCAAAATGGTAAAGCCACTTTGGAAGACAGTTTGGGAGTTTTTTATGAAATTAAACATACTCATTATATGATCTAGCAACCATACTCCTTGGTATTTAACCCAAATCAGTTGCAAATTTATGTCCACATAAAAACCTTCACATGGATGTTTATAGTAACTTTATTCATAATTGAAAAAATCTGGAATAACTAAGATAACTTTTAGTAAGTGAATGGATAAATAATCTGGTATTTACAGACAATAAAATGATATTCAGAGCTAAAAAGAGATAAAATATCAAATCATGAAAATAAATAGAGGAATATCAAAATGCATATTACTAAGTGAAAGAAGCTGATCTGAATGTCTATTATTCCTATTATATGACATTCTGGAAAAAGCAAAACTATGGAGATGATAAAAAAAAATTAGCGGTTGTCAGGAGTTAGAGGGAAGGGAGGAATATATAGGAGTATAAAGAATTTTTAGGGCAGTGAAACTATTCTGTATGATACCACAATGGTATCATACCACAATGGTAGGTTGTACAATGCCAAGACTGAATCCTAATGTTAATTATGGACTTAGGGTGATTTTGAGGTGTCAGTATAGGTTTATTAATTGTAACAAATGTACCACTCTGGTAGGAGATGTTGATATTGTGGAATCCTGTGCATGTAGAAAGTATATGAAAACTTCATGTACTTTTTGTTCAATTTTTCTGTGAACCTAAAACTTCTCTAAAAATTAATTTTTTAAAAAAATGAATAGAAAACTATCCTTTCAGTAAGTATTTATCAAATTAGCTGAAAACTCCTAGATCTCTCCAACATATCGGGCTTACTGTGGCCACTCTAAAACTTTCATATTTGAGTCTCTTTTTAGCTGAGTAAAAAAAAAGAACCTTTAAACCTTATTCTTTAGTGATCCTAATTCCCCTGGAGGCTCTATGCTCCCCAGCTCCATATAGAGTCAGTTCAAATAGGTTATATCACGTTCTCACATATTTCTAGAATAATCCATGTTCTGAACAACATAGCAGTTGTAATTTATTGGTCTTACATTTTTATAATCTCTAAATTTTAAAAAAAAGTCACAGGTAAAAAGAAAAATGCTGGTTTAGGATGGTTTTTAAAAGTTTACTATTTAAGTCTGTCTTTATTTTGAGAGAATGACTTCAACAGGTCATAATGGGCCTGGATTCAGACAGAACAAGCCCATGTTCCATCCCTTACTGCCATGCTAAACAGGAAGGAATGCATAAAACTGTCAGGCCATTTCACTGAAAGGTCTGTATTGGAATTTAAAAAAAAAAAAAGAAACATTTCCAGTGGTCGTCTGGAAGGTTTTATTTCATTTGTTTGCCTTATGAAGTCGTGCTTGGTCATCTTATTAAAAGACAACCTTGCTATAGAAAACACAGCCTGCTCCATGAAATTATGCATCAACAAATATTGATTTGCACTAGATTGGACCCTGGTTGCAGAAAGGCAAAGCTATGGCCCAAATAGTCCCATTGATTCAGGATAGAAGAACTGTGTCTTCTGTCTGTTTTGACTCTTCAGGATTTCCCTAACTTTTCCCTCATCAAAAATATATCAGTCTGCGGACTGAGGTGTTGAATAAATGTGCCAGTAGGTGTGAAGCACTGGGCAGGAGTGGAGAGCTCTTTGCATTTTCCTATAAAGTCCTGCCTGCCACTGGCAACCTCACCTTGCCTTGCCTTTCTAGTCACTGCTCTGGCTTCATTCTAACTATCTTTCTTTACTATGCTTTCACTCAAAGGCCATCTTACCCAGTATCAGAAGAAAACAGACCTACTATTTTCTCTTCACAATATGGTAGAATCAAGATAGATGTGGCACAGTTTAGGGATGTAACAGAGGCTATGTTGAATTTATTACAGCAAAACTTGATGAAACATAGTTGACCCCTCAACCCAAGCTCTTTGTCTTTTTGTATTAAGAAAAGTAAACAGGCAATTACATTTCAGGCAGTTAGTGTTATGAGAAGGGAATGCTATAAATGCACTACGGAACATATTCACTCAAAAGATTCTTGGGGTGGGGGCAGAGAAGTCAGTCAAAAAGCCCTTTTTGAGAAGTGATGACTAAACTTGAACTCAGAAGATGGAAATCTTTCTACATATAGGATGTAGAAAGATTAAGATGTAAAATGGATGAGGCTGGAAGGTATTTTATTGTCCCTATTCAACACCTCAGAAAACTCAGTCAGAAAGATGAAGTAACTTTCTCAGTTTCACATAGTTGTTAACTAGCAGAACTAGGATTCATACTGTCCCCAGAGGAAAAAAATACCTCGATTCGAATCTTAATAAAAGTTACTTCACCTCCATAAACCTTAATTCCCTCATTTATAAAGTGGTGATAAATTAAATTCTCACTTCAATGCCTGTAAAATGAGATCAACAAATCATAGTAATTCTGTCATCATTGTCTGTTTTACTAGACTGTAAGCTCTGAGTGTGCAGACAGTGTGTACATCCTGCTCACTGATCTATCTGAGGGCTTTACCCAATGGCTGGAGTATGATGGATGATTCATAAGTATAAAGAAATTATTGAGATGATGAAATAAAAAAACATATATGAAATTTAGGGACAATGTCAGTACTTTCTCAATAAACCTCTATCATTTAACCATATCATTTAACCATATAAGTCTATTTGCAGCATGTGTGAGTACCTTTAAGTGTCATTTGCTATTGACATCCAGGCTCGTTACTATGCTAAATGGGTAAAAAATTTTCAATCTACACCTTTTGGCAATTGGTTAGTCATGATCCACTGCTATTGGCACTAGCACCATCTCTGATAGAGATAATAAATGATAAGAAGGAAGATTGGTGTATATAAGACAGGATATAACCACAACTATGCCTGAGACCCAAGAGTTGTCCTCAGGGAGAAATATCTACAAACAAATGCTATAAGTCATTCTGAGGATCTAAAAGCTTAAGATGTCTGTATTTTTCTGTAATAAATGTACATTTCTCTGATTTCCTCCTGGTATTTTGCATTTCATCTTTTCAATGGTTTTCTGATTGTGTTGGGAGCAGAGAAGCCATAAAAGTCTCTTTAGCTCCTCTGGGGTATAGTAAATAGTGTTATCCAAGAGCCCCTGTGCTGTGGGTGGCAGAGTGGATGCTTTTCTTACCAAGTGCCTGTTGAGATGGTCACAGCTATCATATCAGAAAGAAATTCTGGCCATTTATACAGAGATGAAGTGGATGAGAGGTTACGATTTGCTAAATGTCCCCTCTAAAGCTTGCCATCAATCCCAATGACGGCAACTAGAAGTTAAATCTAAACCTGAATGATAATATATTCAGCTTCAAGAGGAAAATGTATTGGGGAGCATAAAAGATATACTTCAAACAAATTAACTGATGTTAATAAAATTTCTGTAAAGAATTATCATTATTCCAGAGGACTTACATTCTGATTTCAACACAGACTACCTAGTGTTGCTTTCCTGTCTTAATAATGAAAACACTATTCTGTTATTAACTCTATTCTGATTATCCCCACCACCATTTAATGCCTGTAGGCCAAGGTCCACTACAAATTGAAAGTGCTAATGTAAGTACAAAATCTCTAGCAAACTTCATTTCTTAAGAATGTGCTCATTAAAAAAAAAAAAAAAAAAGGTTTGAAAACTCCTTGCTTCTGAAGCAGCACTGCCTGTACAGAAGGGCAGAGTGCCCCTGGCATGTGGTTCCCAGGGATGCAGAGCTAATGTTCGCACAGGTTTGTAACTTTAAGCCTGAGGCTTTCCACGAAATGCAACAATCTGTTGTTTGTTTCCCTATAGATTCTCCCTACATATCTGAAGCACATTCAAGTAGAAGATAATTGTAAATAGAAATGTGCACTGAGTATGGGAAAATGTATCTTGAATATTAAACAGATACCTAAGGGCTCAGTTGGACAGAACAAATTGTATTTAAGAAGTTGATTTGAAGGTTTAATTTTTTTCATTTTTACTTTTGTAAATAAAGTAATTCAAATGAATCTGTCATAGAAGATTTACAAGTTTGCCAATTAGTTCATTACTCTTCTATTCGAGGACTACCTACATATCATCATAAATACCTGAATGTACAATAAGAGACAGTATGTGCAACAGAATAAGCTACATATCATATCTGTTTAAAATAGAGATTGTTCACTTAAATGAAAGTTTGATAAACACTCCTTCTCCTACACAAAGCCTCATCTTATCCTTTTCCTAGAGATTTCATTCACTCTTTTCTCTTAAGGATTTGGCTCCTGCAGGTGTCCTCTTTCTCTCCTGCAATTATGGCCTCTTCCTCTCTCCTGAATCATTGACATCAGCACTCAAATCCCCTATATCAACTATAAAATGCTACATATCAAAAAATCATCCCTTGATTCTAAGTCCATCACCAGCCTCACTCCGCTGTTCCTCCTCATAGCAACACTTCTCTAAGGAGTTGTCTATATTCTCTCTTTCTATTATTTTCCATTCATTCTCACCTGACTCCACTCAAGAGCAGGCTTTCATTCCCACAGCTCAGCCCCACTAAAAACAAGCTAGTTAAAAGTAGCAATGATATATATCATAAATCTGGTGTTCTATATGTGGTCCTCACCTTACTAGACCTTCCAATTGATCACTCTTTCCTATTCACAACATTGTCTCAGTTACTTCTCCATGTACCACTCTCTCCTGGCTTTTCCCCCCTTTACTGGTATTAATGAGTCTCCTCTCCTTGCTCCCTCTAGCTTTCTTTCCTTCACTAGGGCTCATGTTCTATCTATACCCAACCTCAGGTAGCCTCATTAAAGTTTTAATCTATATTATATGCTGATGACATCCCAATTCAGATTTCTAGTTCTGATATTGGCCATGTTCCTGACTCGCATAGTAGGTACTTGATCGCTCTACTGAATGACCAGCTGAAACTCTGCCCAGTTCTCTTCCTCTTTTCAATAAAAGTGCTATTATGCAGGCCTTTAGCCTCACTAGCAGAAGTCTCTACCCCTCTTTGTCTCCCTTCACAGATATCCAATGTGGCCGCAATACCAATATGGAGTTTGATCAGTTCCTACTGCCATAATGCTGCGACCATGTCCTGAACCACGATTACCTAGATTTCAGCTACAGATCCCTAACTGGTTTCTCTTCTCCACCCAGAAGGTAAAAGAATCTTCAAAAACACAAATTATATTGTAATAATTCCCTTCTTAAAACATTTCTATGGCTAACTACCTGTCACATTTGGAATAAAATCCAAGCTCCATTTTGTAACCATAAGGCCCCATTTATCTCACTAGACCTCTCACACTGACCACTCTGTCCTAGTCCCCTCCACTCCAGCCACTTGGACAACTATGCTACTCTTTGAGCATATCATGTACACTCCTTCTTAGAGTCCTTAAATCTGCCACTAGTCTCTAGCACTCTGGGCTCAGATATCAGCTCCTCAGAGAGGACCTTTCCAGGCATCCTTTATGAAATAACCCTCACTCACTGCCTAGACCCTTACTCTGCTTTATTTTTCTTCATTGTAAAATTATAAGTTTGTATGTATTTATTAACATATTTATATTTAATTCTCCCCAATTTGATGAAATACTACAGGACGGGAATAAGACAATTATGTTTGTCTTATTCAAGTTTTTATCCCTAGAGACCAAAACAGTGACTGCCACATAATAGATAATCAATAAATAATATTTTGAGTAAAATAATAAATGTGGCTACAAAAAATTATTTGTTATTTACCATACACTTAAGTCATTATCAAATTGATTTTAAAATAACTTAGATGAGAAGAGAAAATATTATATAGATACTCATACCCCAAATCATTTTAAGAATTTAGTAAAAGTTCAGTTAAAATCTGAGATTTTGAATGAATGCAGAACTTGAAAAAAATTTTAAATATATCTGTGAGCAAATAAAAATATCAAAGAAATTTTAAAAAGAATAATGAAAGGTGTGTGAGAATGAACAAAGAGGGAGAAAATGTTGTAAAGATACTTGCCTTACAAAATGCTAAATATATTTTAAAGCTGCAATGATTAATAATGTGGCACTACTAAACACACATCACAGAGATAAACATAGTAGCTGAAAAATACATGAAGGAAGACCTGGAATATAAACAACTTAATATATTATAAAGTAAACATCACAAGTCAATAAAAAACAAGTAATTTTTAAAATGGTATTGGATAAATCAGGTATTTGAAAAAACTCCTATCAGTCTTTTATTCAGCATGGTACAATAATAATGACACCAAAATTCTGGACCAACCAACAAGATGACTATTAGAAGTAAATTATAAAAGGCATGAGAAAAATAGAAATAAATATTTAATGGATCTGGAGAGTGAGGAAGGCCTTCCAATGCATGATGTTTATAGAAAAAAGTCAGTAACAGTGATCATAGTAAATAAACAGAAAAAAAACTCAGCATTAAGAAATATAAACAATACAAAAGGCAATTCTCAAACTAGAAATCTAGAAAATTTTTCATAGACTCACAAAGTTAATATTTTAAAAAAATACATAAATCATTCCTACACATCAGTTATGTCATGAATGAAATAAGGAAAATAATTTGTGGTATCCGATAAGCACTTGGTAGACGTTCACAGTCATGCTTATTAATAATACATTTGAAAGAAAAACACTAATATTTTAATAGAATAGGGAAAATGACAAAAACAAGAAGTTAATCATAGTTTATCATTTTTACTGGGGAATTAAACAAAATACTCAATATTCAAAAACTGTTCTTGAGTTACTACTAATAAAGTAAGTTGATACAACTTTTCTCAAAGCTATTTGGTTTGTACTACCCATAGCAATCTACAGATTCAATACAATCCCTATCAAAATTCAAATGGTATTTTTCATATATATAGAAAAAACAATACTACAATTCATGTGGAATCACTAAAGACCCATAGCCAAAAAAGAAGAGCAAGAACAAAACTGGTGGCATCGTACTTCCCAATTTCAAATTATATTACAAAGCTAAAGTAATCAAAGCCAGATAGTGCTGTCTTAGAAACAGACTCATAGTTCAATGGAACAGAACAGAGAGCCCAGATATAAATCCGCTCACATATAGTCGACGAAATCTTTGACAAGGACACACAAAAGGAAAAGCATAGTCTTTTTAGAAAATTGTGTTGGGGAAACTAAATATTCACATGCAAAAGAATGAAATCAGACGCTTACTGTAACCATTCACAAATTAACTCAAAATGGATTAAAGACTTAAATATAAAACCTGAAACCATGAAACTCCTAGAGGAAAACATTGGGGAAAATCTCTTTTGTATTAGTCTTGGCAATAATTTTTTTTTTGGGGGGGCTTGTCAGGAGGAAGCTTTGGGAGGTGATGCATATAGCTATGGCCTGATGGTGGTGATTATTTCACAGGTGTATACTTATCCTCAAGCTCATCGAGTTGTATACATAAAATATATACAGCTTTTTTTTTAAATGTTGGTCATACCTCAATAAGGTGGTTTCTTAAAAAAGCAATATAAAATACTTCATCTAATTTGAGTGTAAGGTACAGCACAATTTAAGTACCACTAAAAAAAAAATAAAACAAGCTAGCAACATGATCTGCCACCACTTATAAAATGCACATGAACTGCAGAGTTAACAAAAAGTAAAAAAGTAAAAAGTAGGCAACTTAGAACTAACAAGATATGTTACAGCAAGAATCTTAATTTATAAAAATCAAACTCATTCACTCAATTTCCAATAATTGTTGGTGTAGTGGTGTAGATATGACCAAAAGATATGTCATATACTGACCTCCAAAACCTGTGAATGTGACTTTACTTAGAAAAGGACTTTTGCAAATATAAGTTAAAGATCTCAAAATGAGATCATACTGGATTATCCAGGTCAGCTCTAAATTTAATAACTAGTGTTCTCAAAAGAGATGCGTGGATCAAAGAGGAGAAGGCCATGTGAATTTTAGGCAGAGAATAAAATTATAACTCTACAAGATAAGGAATGCCAGGAGCCACCAGAAACTGGAAGAGTCAGTGAAGGAATTCCCTAGAGCCCTACAGGGAGCACAGGTTTATCAACACCTTGATCTTGAACTTCTGGACTCCAGAACTGTGAGAGAATAAAATTCTATTGTTTAAGCCACCAAGTTTGCAATAAGTTGACACTTCAGCCCTAAGAAACTAATGTAGGGGGGCATATATATAGTCATTTTTTTAAAACAGTGAGAAAATATAAATGAAAAAATAAAGAATAAATGAAAATATGAAAAATTAGATTAAAAGGTAATATACTACAATATCAAAACTGATTATATTTGGATAAAATGATCATAGAAGATACATATTTTTTATGATGGTCTTTTCCATATTTTCAAAATTTTCAACTCTGAGCATAAATAACTTCTATAATCAGAAAAAATAAGAAATGGTATAAAAACATTACACTGAAATAAATCATTTTTAAAAAGAACATTGTTCTACTATAATGCTATCACTATAACTTAACTATGCCTTTTCTTCATGTTTCCCTCTAAGCTTTGTCTTTAGAGTTAAACAAGATATATATTGTCAGTCAAATGCAAAGAAGAAGCATTCCTTAAAATTTCTCTAATATAAAGCTTCAGAAGGATTTACTTCTATATGTTTTTTTTTTAAAACTGTATTCCCTTCTTAATACATTCTCATAATTCTTCTTGAGCCTCCTTTTGTTCATCTCCTAAAATATTTCTATATACTATTTGCAATGTCTTGATAAGGCTTGGGCATATCCTATCAATATCAGGGTTTATTGTTAATAACATTGTAGCTTCTTTGTAGCTTTTTATTTTATGGTAAAGGTTATTATATTTAAATAGGCTTTATTTTTTAGAGCAGTGTTAGATATATTTTTAAAAATGAAGAGAAAGTACAGCGAGTTCCCATACATTCCTTAAATCCCCCAGTCAAGCCTCCCTCTAATTAGCATTTGTATTAGTGTGGCACATTTGTTATAATTGATAAGCCAATATTAATATTAATACATTATCATTAACTAAAGTCCATTATTATTAATATTAACTAAAGTTTTCATTAGGGTTCATCCTTGATATTCTAGGGGTTTTTGACAAATGTGACATGCATTCACATGAGCAAATATTTTTACTTCCCTAAAAATCCCTTAAACTCCTAGTTATGCCTCCCTAACTCCAAAACTCTTGGCAACCACTGTTCTTTTTACTGTTTTCACAGTTTTGCCTTTTTCAAGAATGTCATATAGTTAGAATCAAACATTAAGTAGCCTGGTTTCTTTCACTTAGCAATATCTATTTAAGGTGGCTCCATGTCTTCATAGTTTGATAATTCATTTCTTTTTAGTGCTAAATAATATTCCATTGTACCTTATAGCTTCTTAAATTGAGATGGATTTGGGAAAACCTTATAAACAACTTTGTCTGTTGCTACATATTATACTTTTTGACTTCTTAATTTTTATGTAGTAGTATCTATTAGCCAATAGACACTTTGCATAAGAAGGCAAACTCATTATAGCTCTGATGGGGGAGTTTGGTCATGGCACTAATGTCAAATTAAATTGGTCTCACCTAGATTAGTTAAACTGTTGTGTTCCTTGAGAGACCAGTTTGCTCTTTGTTCTCTGAATGACAATAAAAAGCTGAAAGTCTTTCTGACTCTTTGTTAATGTGAAAAAAATAGGGGCAGAGAAAAGCTTTATTTCATGGGATTCAGAGATTAATTTTTTTTCTCATTATATTGTCATTCACTAGTGTTCCACTTCAAAAGATCTGGCATATGCTATGATTCCCTATGCTTCCTTAGCAAAATAAATTTTTCCTACAAGGATTTATCAATACTTTTCACACAGTGAGAAATTTAACTTTTTCTTAATTATAGCTGATTTTTAAAAATATATATACTATTATCTTTTTATTATCATTGTGTTATAAAATTCTCTTGGGCTTTGCTTTTAGTGTCTCTCAAATGACATGGTTCTATATAACGCTATTTCCCCCACTTTTTCTTTAGTAATTCTTTGTTCCTCCATGGTTTTTTTTGTTTCTATGATGTTGGTTTCTTAAACCTAACATTATTTGAGCCTGTGAATCTTTTCATTCACAAATTATGTAACTTTTGAAAACATACATGAGAAAACCTATAGTATTGCAGTCTTATTCTACTACTCTTGTGCTTTCTACCAATGCTTACTATCCATCACTTGTCAGGTGTTAGAGGATAATTAAACAAAGACTATAAAAATACAAGTACTTCAATGATTAAGTAAGATACTAAATTACACTGGAACTCTAGTTATTAGGCCCTGA
Source organism: Macroglossus sobrinus (assembly GCA_004027375.1). Lineage (NCBI taxonomy): Eukaryota > Metazoa > Chordata > Mammalia > Chiroptera > Pteropodidae > Macroglossus > Macroglossus sobrinus. The sequence goes on from PVKZ01000129.1 coordinate 1,230,265, forward strand.
TCCATTTGAATCCCTAATGCACTGAAGTTGTATGGAAGAGAGATGTATGGTTGGGTGATCAGACCAGAAATGGCTATAAATATGAAGCACAGATGGATGATGAGGAAGTAAAATAAGGTGAGAGGGTAAAGTGAGAATCAAATTAAGCTAAATTTTGAGTAAAAAGACACCTGGAAATAAGAAAAATAAAGCAGAATAGAGAAGACAAAACTAATGCTGCAGGAAAAATAAATAGGGAAAACAGAAAGGCTGGTAGTTAAACTGTTGTGTTTGTAAGAGCAAAATGAATAAATGGAGATGTTAACAGTGTTACTTCTGTGATGAGACATGAATCCATGTGGCTATGTATACTCCAAACTACCCAATTTAGCTTCTGCAATAACTGTAATATTTTACCCAGAATCTCTTGTCATCCAGAATCAGTAGTGGTTCAAGATCTTATCTATAAGGAAGAGTTAGAGTTAGCAATTTGGTTGAAAGAGAAAAATGAAGAGATTTTTCATAAAATTATGTTTTTATATAAGTAGCATTATTTTGCCTTCTATAGAAAAATAAATATAACATTTTAATAAAGAGGCTCTATTCATATTTTATATAATATTTAAAAATGTGTATAGTTCATGTTAAAGTATTTTATTATGATGAGATTGTAGTGCTTGGGGTTGTTTTTGGCTGCAAGTTATGGAACACGACTTAAATGTTAGACAATAAAGACTAATTATTTTTTAAAAAATAAAACATAAGTAGACAGCAATTATAAATTTGGTACAGCATCTCCACAGTATCATCTGCTCTGCCATCCCCAGAGTATTGTATTTTTGTTCTTGAGTATGTCATCTCATGATTTCAAGATGTCTACTAAAGCTCAAATATCATATCCTCATACAATAGCTTTCAAGTTAGGAAAATAAAAACCTTCATTAAGGCTCTGCATTTTTTTAACTTAGGAGAAAATCTATCCAGAAGACCCTCACTTCTTTTTGTTTCTTAGACTAAGACTCTTAAACTATAGTTATCAGGGAATTTTTTTAGAGGATCTGAGGGTAAGGTGCTCTGTTTTCTGCCCAAGAAACTATTGTTGCCATTTGAATTTTCTAAGACTTCCTTTTTAATCCCATTGAGCAGAACTGTGTCATATCTATCTTTAGACCAATCAGAAGCAAAGTAGAATAGAGATGCCAAGACTGGTTTGGCTCGATCATGAATAATGCACTGGGGTGGCTGAAGGGCTTACCTTCCTTAAAATCAGGGATTGCCATCTTTTACCTAAACACATTTGTGATGTCATCAGCAAGGAAGAAACAGGGGCTGCAACACAAATGTGAGGGGCTTATGCAGACATGTGAGAATTAAAGATCCTTATCAGCATATCTGTTATATCAATGACAGAAGTTTGCTTCAGCCACAGGTTTGTGAATTTTTTAGTCAGTCTGAGTAAATGTAAAATTTAGTCTGATCTCTAGGCATTCGAAGGTGGCCATGTATTTTATATACTTCTAGGTCACAGATGAAGAAAGGAAAGTTAACAAGTAATTGATAAGTAATTACAAGTCACACCTGGCCTCAGATATAGGTCTTTAGTAATGACCAGGCAAAACCTCTTAGATTTTTATTCAGGAAAATGATTATTCCATAGCATGATTTCAGAGGAAACAATGAGGTTCACCATCTCCCTTCTTCTGCCTGGAATTTCTAATATCTGGACTTATACCTTTAGAAATTTGTTTCTTAGACTAAGACTCTTAAACTATAGTTATCAGGGAATTTTTTTAGAGGATCTGGGGGTAAGGTGCTCTGTTTTCTGCCCAAGAAACTATTGTTGCCATTTGAATTTTCTAAGAACCCTGAAAAAAACATATGCTCATGTTTGAGAAGCCAAAAGGAAACATATTGTGTAATGGTCTGGCGAATCTGCGTTGCCAGGGTCAGCCATACTGGCAAGGCAAGCAGAGCTCACTTCAGGACAGCTGAATAGTTTTAATTGTCCATGTAAACTGTTTGGAATTCAAAACATAATCTTTATAACAACCTTGAAAGTCATGCAATATTATCCCTGAGGCTCAGTGAAGTTAAGTAACTTGACCAAATTCATGCAGCTAATACACAATATGGCTAGGCTTGAACACAGATCTACCTGTGGTCTTTCCATTACACCACCTTCCCCACCTCCCCAGTATAGCCTGAGGGTCTTCTGTGGTGGGGGATACCTTTTAAAATAAATAATACAAATCTATAATATATGTATGAACATGATAGCACTCAGCTCCCTCTATTTGAAAACTCAATGGTTGAATAATGATGGTTATGGATGGATCCACATTTTTAGTATGATTGTATTACTGCTGTGATCGTCCTTGTACTTATTATTTAGTTCTGTAGAACAAGAATTTCTCTGTGAAAATTGCTCAGTGAGGAAAAAAGAATTCTTGAGCAAGAGTTAACTGCTGGAGCATCAGCAATGAACCCACACTTCTTGCTCCTAAAGTTATTTTCTGCATTCTCAGATTACTTCTCACACTTTCCTAGAACATATTCTGCTATTAGATATGATGCACATACAAACATCACTCTCATCTCAGAAGCAGTGGTGGCCACTTACTTGTTTTGTACAGGCCTGAGTTTTTCCTCTTCTTTACCTAATTTAGGCAAGTGATAAACCTAGGAAGGGATACCACATGATACCCAGTATAGCACAGTGGTTAAGGGAGCAGTTTCTGGAGCCAGATTTCCTGGGTTCAAATCCCAGCTGTACCACTTAGTCAAGTTACTTCATCTCTGGGCCTCAGTCTCCTCATCTATAAAATGGTAATGATTAATTTTTCTCATAGTTATGTAATCACCTGAGTTAATATAGACAGGATCTAGTATATAGTAAGTGCTCCACTAGTTTTAGCTATTATTGTTCTCCAGCCAAGGGCATACAACATTCATAAAAAACCATTAAGTCCAAGAATTCATAGTCTGTTTGTTGGTTAGCTCATTTCTTCAAAATAATATTTATTTCTAGGAAAGTGAAGAAGAAATAGGTGAGAGCAAATTTTTGATCAAACACACAAGGCCTTCTTGTAAACTTCTCTAAAGGAAGTCAGCAACTAAAAACCAGGGACTAAAAGAACTTTGTAAGGTTCTCAAATTTGTTCACTTTTTCCTGTTCATTATTTGTTATTCCCTGTTATCCCAAACTAAGTGGCATTTAACAGCTTATAGACATAGGATTTATGAGCTGGTTTTATAAATCCTAGTAACAAGCACCATAACTCCAACAGGTTTAAGACATGATATTAATATTTAAGAAAATTACAAATCAATTAAAAAGACAAATACATTTTAAAAAGATAAATAACAAGTAGGACCAGCTACTGTGCTCAGTGCTGTCATGAATTATCAAATTTGATTGTTGACAGACAATATTTAAGATACTATTATTCACAGATGAAAAAACTAAGGCTCAAAGAGGTCACTTCTGCTCTTAAACACTACGCATCCTGTCTTGTTACATATGAAGAACTATGACCTCAGTTTCTTCAGTCCCAACATCCCCTGAAGTCAAAATAGCAAGTATGAAACCTTGGAGATCTTATCAAGGAAGGGGAGCATCTGGGGAACAACCTGGGGAAGCTGACTCAAGGAGGTCATGTGCCAGGATCACACAGGTCTTTGTTAGTGCTGGTTCGCCTCAACTTGGGCTCTTGCTCGATAATCATCTTTTTTCTTTTAGCATACAGACTTTAGGAACCCAGCAAGTTTTCCTTCAGCTTGTAATGCTGACACTGCCCATTCAGTTCTTTATATATTATCCCCATCTCCCTCAAATTGCTGAGGAGTTGAATGGGGTCTCTCTTCTTATCATTTCCTCCCCAATCTCCTTTAGCTCTCATAGCTCCTGGAGACAAGCTCATAAATCCTATGTCTATAAGCTGTTAAATGCCACTTAGTTTGGGATAACAGGGAATAACAAATAATGAACAGGAAAAAGTGAACAAATTTGAGAACCTTACAAAGTTCTTTTAGTCCCTGGTTTTTAGTTGCTGACTTCCTTTAGAGAAGTTTACAAGAAGGCCTTGTGTGTTTGATCAAAAATTTGCTCTCACCTATTTCTTCTTCACTTTCCTAGAAATAAATATTATTTTGAAGAAATGAGCTAACCAACAAACAGACTATATTGCTGGTGGCAGAAAACAAAATAAACCAACTTTATCTGAGATGAAAGTAAACTTTCACTGAAAGCTTTGAATAAATCTCAGTTCTACATCATAAATGTCCCTCATAGACATATAGAGGCAAGAACTTCTAAAAACAAGAATAGCAACAACAAAAACTTTACAAATAAAAAAGCAGGCCATGGCATCTTGAAAGAACTAAATGTTGAGAAGCTGCATTATTTAACATGATCCTCAAATTTAAAGCAGAAATCATTGATATTAATTTTTGACAATCTATAAGGACACTGAAAACACTGGAAAAAATAAAAGTATCACTTAGCCTGGATCTGTCTAGCCAATTGTCTCTACAGGCTGAAATTTGTGGATAGCTTCACTTTCTTATTCAATTTCAATATTTTATTTATTTATATTCACTTGTGTTTCAAATAGGATTGAAGAAGTTCCAATTGTATAGATGGATAAAGGCCAAAGCTAAATCTGATGATGATTGTTAATGTGTCAAGCTTTGAAGGCAGAGGGAGAGCAAAATGGCTTCTCAGTCCTGAAACAATCATATCTAATGATTATCACACTAAACACTTAGAAAAATGTTTTTGTAGAAAAAAGATTAATAAACAGTTTTATTTCCATTAGAAGTAAAATCTCTAACCATCTCTACTTAAAGAAAAAATACTGAAAATGACATGCATTTTATTTTACTGAAGTATAGAACATTAAACTAAGTTTTGGTTGCCTTGGTAACAAGCTATTTTCACAAAAGATGCATATCTCACAAAAAGGAGATATAAAGTGCTTTTAATACACCATGTGTATTGTAGAGAGATGGAAAAATTAAAAAATAAAATGAACCAAAGTTTTCTGGTCAAGATAGTGGAGTAGGTAAATACTGTGCTCACCTCCTCTCACAACCACATCAAAATTACAACTAACCTACGGAACAACCGTCAGTGTGAATCACCCGAAGTCTAGCTGAACAGAAGAATCTATAGAAAGAGCCACATTGAGACTAGTAGGAAGGGCTGGCACCAACCCCACGTGTGTTGGTTGAGAATTGGGAGAGATATCTTGGCTGCAAAGATCCCTCTAGAGGATCTAGGGGTCCCAGACAAACACCAGGCTTCCAGTGCCAGGAAAAGTCTCCACAACTTTTTACTGTGAAAACCAGCAGAGACTGTGGCTGAGTGAGATGAAGAGCGGCTGGAGTCTCAGGCTCCTCTTAAAGAGCCTTTGCATGGACTTACGTGCTGACAGACTCACTATGAACTCCAGCACTGAGGCAGCAGCTCAAAAGTTGCCAGGGACATACAAGTCAGAAACTGAATTGTCTGGCTTCAAGGCTAGTGCTAGAGGGGGCGCTTTCTCCCTGACAGAAGTGCTCACAAAAGCCGTTGTTCCTTTGTTGAGCCCTACCCTACTGAGTATGCAGACACAGGAAGGCATCATATCTGAGTCTCCTCCAATCTGGCTAACACAGGTCATCCTGCTCTGATGATTCCCTGAGACTCTGCCCCACCCAGCTTGCAGGCCCACCCAAGCAACTTCTAGTGACACTTCCATAGAAATGGCCTGTCTTGGCTCATGGTGTGGACTTACCTAAACTTTCTCAAAGCTTCATAAACCCCAAACAAGCAGCATCTGACCTCAACATGCCTCGTATCTCTTGCTAAGCAGCCCCAAGCCAGGCACTAGTGGCAACTGGCCTCATTTTCATCATCTGTGAAGACAACTAACAATGTCTGCTCTGCCTATCTGATGCATTTTATAAGAATTAAATAAAAATCCTCTGGAAATTTTATGTAAATCACAAAATTACTGCCTTCACATTCAAAATAAAGAGACTTTATACAGTATCTGTCTATCTATCTATATATATATTTATTTTGGTTAGCACTGAACATCTTTATCATGTGTATAATATATAAAATTAAGAGCCAGAAAAAAATCTTTAAATTGATGCTTCCAGTATTTAGACAATTGTACTTATAAGTTATTTCTAGTAGGTGGTAGACAGTGCAGAGTAAAATTCACAGAAAATATAATGAATTGAAAGAAACCCAAAGCTAGAATAAAAAATGGTGTGGAGTTCCCTTAGAGACTAGGGTCAAGGGAAATCACAATAAAATTACTTCATTTACATTCTGAGTAGCTTCTATCCTATCTTTATGTCATTGAGGACATGCACTTGCTTTGAGTGCTAGCTAATGGCTTGCTAACAAGGCAAGAGGAAAAGAAAATTCAGTGCCAAGATTCTGGGTTTAACTTTACCCTCAAAAATTTTTTTTTCTAAAATTAACTTTAACATTTGCCTTCAGCTAGATAAATCTAGGTCCAATCCTAGATCTGTCACTTTATGGCTATATTAGCTTAAGCAAAACCTTTGATGTCTCTGAGCCTGTGTTTCTCTTATATGTAACTGAGATGACAGCATGATACGTGCACATAATGTAAAGACTACAGATAATGTAAGTTAAAGTGCCCGACACATAGTAAATGCTCAATAGAGGTAACAGTGGGCATTATATTCTCACATTCTATATGCAGGCCTGAATTAGGCACAATGGGGCAATAGGTGAATTCTATGGTCACTTCTACTCCTGCACCAATTTACATAAGAATACTTCCATTCATGAGGATGTCTAGTATTCCTATATGCATCAGGTTGAGTAATTACCACCCCTACCTCATGCTCTGCCAGTATGGTGTGTTATGGCAAAATGCTCAGTCACTGAGCATTTACTGTGTGCTAGGAACTGTGTCCATCCTATTGCATATGCAGAGTTTTGCTGACTCTCTACAATGATCTATTAGGTTGAAATTGTTACAGATTATGAACCTGTGGAATGAGGATGGCGATAAATACCACCCAAGGTCATCCTGGCATCAGAGCTGGTAAAAACTGAGGCCTTTTTGACTCTAAAACTCATGCTCTTCTGCTCAATTTTTCCATAAATCTAAAACTTCTAAAAAATAGTCTATTAAAAAGTTTTAATACTAAAAAAATTTTTAAATACTAATAAAATAAAACTCATGCTCTTCTTCATCACACAGTACTAGTACTTTTATCTAGATCCATTCTGATGAAGTGGTTCTCTTCTTGTCTAGGCAACCAGTTACCAGCCTTTTCTTGAATAGCGTCTCTTTAAAGATAAAACTTATGTAGACATCTACTGTATCTTTCCCCAATGATACCTATACTTTTAATTTCCTTTGAGACAATGCATAAGGATAAATGCTACCTTGACTGCAAATAAACTTTTATATAAACTTGCATGTCATTAGGCATGACGGCATGAAAGCAGTCATATATATATATATATATATATATATACATATATACACACACACACACACACACACATATGTATATATGTATATATATATATTTTTTAATAGATTTATTATTGTGTAGGAGATAAATTGTTTACTCATTGTGATCCACTATCTAGTTCTTTCTTGATCCTGCCAAACTTACATTTGATCTAGAATGTCTTCTTTTAGATGTTCAGGTTAATCTATATTTTTTATTACTATACATTTTAACAGATATATAACACATTGATTCTCAAAGAAATGAAAATTCTAGATATTCTTTTATTTTTCTATACATATTCCTCTGTAAATTGATAACGTATATACTTACTGTATGCCAGGAACTGGAATACAATAGTGGGCATATTTTTAATGTCTTCTCTCATAGACTTTGTAGTCTATAGGGACACACAGATAAGGAAGTCAACCATCATTTAAAATACATTCTGGTAAGTATTATGAAAGGCAGTACAAGGTGCCTTAGGCTGGAAGGGGTATCTAATTTAGGATACCAAGAAAAGTCCCCAAGAGAGAATGATGTCTAAGTTATAACAGAAGAATAGAAAACAACCAAATGAAGGTACCAATGAAGAATGAGAGAGTAGGGTATGGAAGAGAGAAGGGATAGTGGATTTAAAGAATCAAAGAAGTTTGTATATGGTAATAGTAGAATGTGAGGGATAGAATGTCCTAAAATGCAGCTGGAGACTTAGGCACAAGACTCAAAAATTCCTGTTAAGGAGTCCAAATATTATTTCTCCTGACTGGCATGTGGAAGAAATATTATACCTCTTCAAATTGCCCAACATAGATGCCAACCTGATCTGCCTCATGCAGTGCCAGCTCCGTGCCACTTATAAATCCAAACCCTGCTGCTGTATAACACCAGATTACTTTTACCCATTTGGTGCATCCACCCATCCCCTAGCTGCTGTGCGTGTTGGTGGCTAACAGTTTACAGATGTTCCCCTTTCCCAGAAAATTGCCCTGGCTGAAAGAAGCCACTTCACTCAAGAATGATATGTACCACCTGACAAAGCCTCTCTCCTTTGATTAAGGTTTCATCAGGCTCCCCTGAACCCTCTGCTCCACTGCAGTGGACTTTAAGCTTTCCTCTCTGTCCTTATAAAATTCAGTTTGAGTAAGAATCCTGCTCAGTAAGCTAGGCAAAAGTCTTCTACCCTTGCTATCTAACCACCCTCTATCTGATCAAATTCCTCATTCCCTTACCATCCTATCACCCTTGTCTTCCATCAGCAAGAATTCTGTCGAGTCAATCTAACAAAAATCCTCCTTAATCGTTATTTTCTATCTGCTGACTCTCTCCCTGCTCCTACTTCATAAATTCCATTTGTCCTTATTGGAATTGGACTTGAATTCTGTCCTCTCTCCCTTTCTACAAAGCCACCTTCTAGTAGCTTCTGTCAAATAAAGTCTGTATTATCATCTTTAACAAGTTTCATAGATAAGTTATTCTTTAGCACACCCCATGACTGAGTGATTAGGGTACAGAATCAATTCTTCAGTGCAGTTAAGGGTCCAAAGCCTTGCCCAAGCATCAGAGCAAGACTAGACTTAACCTCAAACATCTTCACTTGCCTCTTTCCCCTTCTTACTCTGCTTCATTCTTTCCAGAGGTTTTCCTGAAAAACATTCCCTCCATAAAATCAAGTGCACCTGAATTCCTGATCAGACTCTGTTTCTAAGGAACATACCAAAGGCATACACAAAAAAATTATAGAAAAACTTTATAAGGTGAAATATATATAAAAATTATTAAATTAAGTAAAATTATCTTCAGATAGATGATTCAGAAAGTAGTTATTCATGTGATGCAGCCTCTTGAAATGGCACCATAATTGAAGAAACCCAGTCTAGAAGACAAAAAAAAAAATTACAAAATTACTCATTTTTTTAATGTGTCATCTTCTAAATATCAAACTGGGACTATATGGTCCACATTAATACTTCATAAATTTCTTCTTTCTTCAGCCAACTGTCCTCACACCAAAATTGCTTTCCAACCTCTCTCCTTAAAGATTTCTTAGTCCCTCCTGCTTCAATCCCATCTCAAATGGCCAATCTTGTCCTCTCCTTTTCTTCCTGTTCATATATCTCCAAAGCATAAAACACCCATGCACCACATACCTTTGGAGGTTAAGTAGAACCAGGTGGTGGGTGGGTGGGGGGAATGAAATACTAGAAATATGCATGTATTCATAATTTCTGTTCCTTTGTTATCAACATACTCCATACATTTTCTGATTGATTGTTTATTTGAGAACTAAACTCATAATGTTTTTCTCTGATGTTCTTTCCATTTTGTTACTTATTAAGCTATGTTCTATCAGTAAAGCAGGACAATTAAACCCCTAAAAGGAAAATGAGGAAACAAACAAACAAATAAACAAAAACTTATGAAATAGATTAAAACTAAGATGACTAAGATATGCTCCTTAGCCTTATCTCTCTTCACATATATCTTGAGGCAAAATGCCTATTATTATCAACAGAGGGTTTTTAAGTAGCAAGAGTCTTCCTTTAAAAAGCAAGCATATACAAGGATCAAGAATTATCTTTTAAAAAATTGGTTAATAGTATTTACCTTTCAACCAATGTGGCTATTTTGAGATTGTGAAAAACACATTACATTCATCCCTGGAATCCCCACAATGTCATTAAGAAGTCCATGGATAATCCTTCCAGATGTGTTACCAGGAGGGATATGTACTTTCTAGAGCAAACCACCAGAACTAAGAAAAGTCATTAATTTCTTAGTCCTAAAAAATATATCTGAAATTTTTCCTTTAGTTGGTAGTGGCAACAGCAGCAACAGCAGAGCCCATTGATTTTGATGTGTCCACTCAACCCCATTTCTCTGAATGTATAGCACTTTATACAGCAGAGCTTGGCTCTTCCAGAGCCCTCAGGAAGCCCACTTTCTGTCGAGTGGGTTGTTTTCTATTTTATTAGATGCAAACTAAGGAAAATCCCTGTTTTTATGACTTCAATAATTCTGTGTACATATTTCAGGTGTCTGATTTATATGTTTTTCTAACCAACTCCAAAAAGAAAATATAATCATAGGTATTTTTTTTAAGGGTTGTAATGCCAGATTTTATTCCAGAGAGTTGAAGCAATGGATGGCTAAGGCAGTCTTTTTAGTAGGGATGAGATCAATTCCCCAATGCAGTTGTGAGTCACTGGAACAAGTTCTCTGAATTAATTAATTGTATTCAAAGCATCTCCCATTTAATCAATTAGTGCTTAATGTTTTTGAGCTGAATTTCTTCCATCTATATAGTAATAATGTAAGACGCTTTTCTCATACATCCAGAAGTTACTCTTATAAAATGGTGCTTAATAATGTATTTGTGTCTTCTCATTAAAGGTATTACTATCAGATGAGAATTTTATGAGGAAGAAACTATGTATTCTATTTCTTCAAAACAATTAAGAATAACATAATTAATATGTCTTCAAGATATTTCATAATGGAATCTCTCCTAGAATGCACAAGTTTGATAAATTCATGACAGTATTAAAAATAAATGTTTTACTGGTACCATTTGGCATTTTAGTAAATTTAATGTCTTAAATTAAATGGTGAAGGTAATGAACACACACAACTTTGAGAATTTCTTGGGCAATATAATGCGGAATTTACTTCTATATAGAATTCTCAGTGTAGTATTTCAAAGGCATTCTTGATTAAATAAAAGTAATCTTGATTGAAGTCAATGTTAACATTTCATCATTAAATAGCTGATGGTTTCCTAGCCAATAGAACTGAATTATTATTTGTATCATGAGAGTTAAAGGAGAAATCTATGATAGAAAGGCTGCTATAATATGCAGATGAAAAGCCCTTGCCATAGAGATAAAATACTGGTAATGCAGGCTCCATTCTAACAAACCAAGGTCTGTGCAGGCTGAGTTACATAAAATCATTCCTCTTCCCATAGGATTATGGACATAGACTCTAGTGTATCCGAAAGGAAGTGCTCCCTTGAGAGCACGTTCTATTTACAACAACTTCTGTTAAAGACCAGAAACTGCTGCAGTACCACTTGGTAACAGGTCACTTGATTCTTTGCATAATGATAAAGTTCAAGAGCTAAGATATATGAGGAGGGTGAGGAAAAAATGTCTTAATATTCTGTGACGTCCATATGAGTGTAAAAGAAGTAAAAGACACACTTGATAAAATAAAATAGGATCTTTTGAAAAATAAAATAAGAATTTTGCTACTGTTGTTAGACCACCACGGTTCATTAAGGCTAAAATTTGTATAATGAATATAACATGGGGAAACTTCATGGAAAAGATTTCAACTTACATGCTACAAAAGCTTTTTGAATAAGAAAATTTGTACCAATATGAATCAATTCCATAAAAATAGCTGAACAATAGGCTATTTTTAGATCAATTATTTCGGCACCTAGCATAGAGCTTATAATTACAAAGCATTAATAAATATGTTTAGTTGAATTTAAATCTATTTAGAGATCAGTATCAATGCAGCTGTTGAATTTACTCAACTAAAAGCTAGACACTTATTTTTCCATTGAAGGGGAAAAAATAAAAAATCACTAAAGTGTTTAATCACGGCATCATTGAACCATTCTCACATATAGAGTGGACCAGACAAGTCACATCAGGGCTAAATTCTAACAGGAAGTAAGACTTTGTGGGGTCTACATGTGGTTGTAAACAAGGCATTTGAGAAACTTTAGTGGCCTGCAGGTTATTCTCACGGCATGAATTTTACATTTCACATGTATCACTTTGGGTTTAAAAATAAAAATATATGGTGTTGGTCAAGAATCCATGATTACACAGGTCCATTCTGGGGGAATAACTTTGCAAATGACATAGACTTTCTTCCCCAAACTAGCTTGAAGTGTCTCTAGTTCCATTATTTTTAACTGACAATAGGTCTAAATTTACTTCCTTCAAGTTGGAATCTGGACAAATATGTCTCCTGTCATCACCATGCCTCATCAGCCCCAGGAAAATGCTTGCAGTGAAAGAATCGAGTAGAATATCCTGGATAGGTCCAGGCAGACAGTTTTCCAGGTTTATCATTTTCTAAAATGGCACTCCACGTTCACCACTAGAAATCATTCCTGCTGATGAACTAGAGAGGTGATATATCTTGGTTTTCATTTTCAATTGTAATTACACAGCAAACAAAAATAGATTCTAGTTGCTGGTCAGTAGGTTTTATTACTTATTTGATTTTGCCAAAAGGTTTTCTTCTGTGATGTAACACTGAAGTCAATTCTTCTCTTATATTCTCAAATTCTGTCCTGAGAAGACCACTCACATGCAATATTATAGAGCAACTTTAAGTTTGCTAAAGATGTCAGAGCAGAAATAAAGAGAGGATTTATATATAGCACATTTCATGACAAAAAAAACCCTCAAATACCCTTCTTCTCCCCAAACTCCACTGTTTGACAGCATGTGCATGCAACCTCTATGTCTGCCTTCTTCTCAACTTTACCAAACAATTCATTTCTGCTCCCACATTCTTCTATTCTACTCACTCTATGCAAAACAAACAAAAAAAGTAAAGAAATAGTTATAATAATTCTTGTATAAAGACAACAAAATTCAGCAGAAGGTGGCAGACAAGTAACTTTTGAGATTCTTAGGAAAACACCGCCACTAGTTTCATTAAGGCTTCCCTTTGTGGGGTATCACTTACTCCATTCAGCATATCAAAATAGTTATTCCAAACCTAACAGATTTTCTCCAAGAAATATTATTTTACAGGAGTACATATTCTCTCCATGTTGTTTCTGTTTTCTACTAAGCACCTGGACTAGTATGGTTTCCTACCATGGTACTGGGGCCTGTATCTTTAAGTTCTAGAGAGCAAATAGGAAGTGTAGTCAAACTATGAGTTTATCTTCCCATGCAAATGAATAAGTAGCTTCGTTGGGTTCAACTTTCCCGAAGTCAACTGGGTCTAAATCTCACCAGTGTCCCAGGGGAAAGGAAACTACTTTGGCTCTCTGGCATATTACCAACATGATGTCAACTGATATCAAATAAATGCTTAAGGGTTTTAGTCTAAGCTTGGCTAATAATGGGGGTAAGATTTAGGAGAATTATAAATAATCATAGATGTCAGAAGTGATATACTGTTATTTATTTTTCATTTCTAATAGTGATTTACTCTTTTGGAGTGGAATAGCTGCATTTCTAATATGATTAGCTCAAAATAAGAATTGCTTCATTGAAAGGTTTATATTGAAATCCTGTTTGTTCCCTTACTATTTATTACTAGGCCAATATGAAAAAGTATAACATTTATTAGATATTTGGATATCTATCTTCTGATAAAAGTCTTCTATATTAGGAAGCTTCATTGGATTTAATGACCAAATGTAGACCACAAAAATGAACATATTGCTACAAAATAAAACATATCTTTCCCACACCCAAAATAAATAATTTTGTAAAGTGAAGTTTCTTTTTTAAAAAAGCCCTGGCCTCCTTTTTTCAGTTCACATATAAAATTTGAAATAAAAATATTCTCTTACATAAGTCTCATAGACTTGTGACAGTAACAAAAGACCATGATGATATTGCTAATTAGTTAAGAATCATTGTAATGACGTATGTACTGCAAATGTAGACAAGCAGTTTCACCTTTTAGCACTATGACTCATTTTGATTGTAATTGTTTTTGCAGGACTTTACTCTTTACCCAACCTTTATTTTATTAGCACAAAGACAGCAAAATTCAGCCAAAGGTAGCAGAGAAAGTAGCACTATTAATGTTGACTTCTTGGAAAGGTTCTGACTTAGATTATAAGTTGCTCTAGTCTACAAAGTATTAGAAAATGTAGACTTGTGTCCTCTCATAGGACTCACCTCCTAACCTGCATCCACCCACAAACCCAGGACCTTAAAAGAATTCTACATTCCAGTTTAAAACAGTCATACCAAGTAATGATCTTTCTTCCTTAGAAAACAAACAGCCAAGAAACTACAAAAAGCTTGTTATTAATTACCATTTTATAATTAATCCTAAATTGGCAAAGTCAACTAATTTTAAAATAAACTGTACAATGAAGGGAATAATATACAGGAGAAAATTTTATTCTACCCAAATATATGAGAACGTTCCACAATGTCAATAATGAAGAGAAGAATGAATAAATGATTTTATATCAGTTCCTAGTCATATATTATGTTTGAAGAGGCATAGATGAACATGAGGACTAACTTAGTATATCTAAGATTAGATCTTATCCTTGTAGTCAGCTGTGGTCTTAGCATGAACCTAATACCTAGAATTGAATTAATAGACTAACCATGAAATGCTACATTTGAACGTAACTTGTCTTCTAGCTAAAATGAGCTATATTTTGAGTTCTATTGTCATATATACATGTTGTATGTATTTTGTTTTCCAATTTTTCATAAGTAGAATCTTTTCTTTGTATCATTTTGTTTGTTTGTTTCTCTGAGTGTTCTTTTTTCAGTTATATTGACCCATGGATGAATGAAAAGTCACAATCTCATTTCCTCACATTTTTTTTCTTTTCTTACCAAGCTAATTTAATTTAACCAGTACATATTAAGTACCTACTGTGTCAATGAATTAGTACCAGAAAGTGAGGCAATTAGAAAGGAGTTTAATTTGGCATCCACTGGCAGTGCTTACAATTAGATTCACAAAGTCACAGATCATGTTATTCCTGAATCAAGACACTTTGTTGAATATTCTATTCAAAGATAACAAAGTACGGTAGAATAAACTCCTTCCCCCTAGAATACATATAAGCGAATTTTTAAGAAATAGCCATTTGTTTCAGTTATTTTATTTCATTGTAATTTGGTTTTGAACTTTTGGCTTGGTAGTACAATCCCATCATCAACTTTGCAACATGCAGAAAAAATTGTTCTTACATGCTTGGCCCCGCCAAGGTCCCACCTAACTGGGCTTTGTCCCTGGGTCTCTAACATATTTCTTGGCTATAGCTCCTAAGACATGAGTTCTCATTGTGAATGAGCTGAAATGCAGACAAAATACAAATGAGATTCTTCCTGTGAATGTGTGTATTGTACAGGAATCACTTTGGTAATATTTTCCATGAAGCATTTAATTGCTAGAGAGCTTTTCTCTTCTATCTGCCAAACCTCATTTTTTCTTGTGCTCTTTGAATAATAAGGCACATGAGCCTGCTAACACAGAGAGTATAAATAATTCTAAACTGAATTTTTAAAGATATTCTATATAAAACAGAATTCACATGTCTGATTAATTATACATTCGATTGTTCACATAATAAATCAACAGCCGTAAAGAAAAACTATGGGCTTCAAAATTTTACTTGACAATGTGAAAGATAAAGACTAAATCTAAAATATCATCCCTGTTTGCAAGGAGATCACAATCTCTTTGAAAAAAAGAACAGCACAGTAAACTACAGCAAAATGTTCAAGATATTATATTAGTAAAGCTAAATTATGGGTGATTTCTTTAATATAGGGATATCTAAGAGGCATTTCAAACTAAAGACTAAAGGTGAAATTTTGTTCTTCCACCTCAAAACCTATTCTCCCATAATCTTAACCTTCTAAGTTAATGGCAAATCCATCCTTCAATATGTAGTCATTCTTGATTCCTCTCCTTTTCACATATCACATCCAGACCAAAAGCAAACACTGCTGAATCTACTGATAGGCTATATGCAAGAATGAGCCACTTCTAACCACCCTCACTGTCGTCACCCTGCCCCAAACCACCACCATGTCTCATCCAGATTACAGTTGTGGTTCCCTAAGCAGTATCTCCTTTTTATTCTTCCCCACTATAGTTTAATCTCAACTCAGCAGCCAGAGTGATTGTGTTAAAATGAAAATCACCTGATACCTCATGCTAAACACTCTCCAGTGGCATTTCAACCCATCAAAGTAAATAGCAAATGTTGTACAATGGTCTGCAAGACTGGTCAGGATCTGAATCTCATCACTCTTCCAATCTCAGTTTCTACAGCTCTTCCCTCTTCACTTCATTCTAACCACAGTGGCCTGCTGCTTCTCCTCTACCACGTGTGGAACATGCCTATGTTTGGACCTTTGCCTAGACCCTCTATCTGGAATACCAGCTCTCTTAGGGCTTGTTCCCTCACCTCTTTTAAGCCTTTGCTCATAAACTTTCTCCTTCGTGAGTCCTTCTCTGATCTCACTAACTAAAAGTGCAATTCTCCACCAGCACCCAAAGCCCCTTCTCTGATTTACTTTTCAACAGACTCTTATCACTTCCTGAAATTATAAGTACTGTAATTGTTTATCTTATTTATTGCTTTCATTCTCCATTAGAATATAATCTCCTATCTTTTTATACATTGATGTCTCCCAGTACTCAGAAAAGTGAATGGTAAATGACTCATAGTAGGTGTCAAATAAATATTTATTAAATGAATGAGGCCTCTTAAAAATCTTAGAAATCCAAATTAGCCTTTTTTTCAAAAAAATATTTAGTGGTACTAAAATACCATTTATCTAATATTCATCTTCTTCGTAAAACATTATCGATGTATCACCTTTAAATTTAACACTTCTGAAATGAGATGTCTAATTACCTATCTAGAAGTCTGTTTTATTTCTCTAGATAAAATAAACTATGTTCTATTTTCTTAAACATCTTTTTATATCTTCATTTTTATTATCTATTCAGTCCAAAAAATGGGGCAGGGCATTATTACTCCTTGGGCACTATATCTGTGAGGAGCAACATTAGCTGCTGAAACAAACAACCCCCAAACCTCCATGTCTTAATACAATAACAATGTATTCCTCACATAAATTATGGTCTTCACAGTGGACTTTTTCCAAGCGATGACTCAGGACCCAGGCTTCTTTATACTGTGGCATTGCCATCTTAAACATGTGGCTATCAAAGTTGCCAAAGAAAAGGGAGATTGAATGTGAGATTATTAGTCAGAGGTTTTATAACCATGCCTAAAAGTGGCAGACATCATTTTCCCTATATTCCATTGGCCAGAACATATGAGTTCAATACAACTACTCAAGAAGCTGTAGTATGTAGCTTTTCTATTCACCCACATAAAAAAATCAAATCGAACCCCAGTGTCCAAGTGGGAAAATATTTCAGAAAAGTTCAATCCATTCATCCAATAGTTCTGACATGAAATTTTTGGTCAACTCTAAAAATTATAACAAGATTCTGAGAGTTAAGGCAAAGGATACGAGGGGAAGAGTGAGTTATAAAAAGAAAGCATTGGAATGTTTCCTTAAGAAAAGTTATATTTCTCATATATATATGCACACATATATATACATACATACATATATATGTATACACACACACACACACACACACACATATATTTTATAACAGGAATAAAGCTTTATTAGAAGGGAAAGCAAAGCAACAGTACACGTCCAGACGTGGAAGCAGACCTAAACAAGAGTTCAGGCTGTTTCTCACATTTTGTAACAGCTTTTGCTAAAGAATCACTTAGAAGGTAATTTTTTTAGTCCAAATTATGTTTAGAAGCCTTCTCATAGCAGTTAAAGATGTAGACAATTGGATAGTCAGAAGTTTGTTCCTTTTTTGTCTAAGCTGCCTCTCAAATAAATAATTTTGTCCATATCAAAAGACTCCCAAAGTGAGCACTATAATTCCAAATTGTCCTTGGTGAAATTGTGAGAGAAAAGCATGCACAAGAGTTACCATTACAGTGAGAAAACATAAAGGAAGCAGATGTTTGGCCTGGAAGAGGCACAGTTTTAGATTGAAAAGACCCCATGAGGACTACATGTCTGTGAGACTAGTGCTTGAGACTGGAGTTTTGTCAATTGTTGCCCATCAGGAACCAAAAAGAAACTGATTCTGAACAGATGAAACTAAAACAAAAGCAATTCTCAGGGACACAAAAGCAAGATTGAAGAAGGAGTCCTTATAAAATTTTGAAATGGTGATGTGGGACATAGTTTGTTCAAAGGATGCTGAAAAGAAATCCAAACTTGTAACCCCCAGGCTGGCTTAAGAACAGATTTACAGGCACATCCTCTCCCTATATTCTACTCTAACAGACAAATATCATTCAAGACAGGCAGGCAGACAAAACAAGGCATCAGAAAAGCAGATAATAGGTGCTAAAACACAACTTCACTAAAGTATGATACAAATCTGATCAGAAAACCAAAATCCCAAATAAGGACTTATTCCAAGGAAAACAAAATAAACTCAATGAGAAGGGGCTTTAAGAAAATATGAAGGCTCAATTTAAACAATAAAATATTATTTTATAAAATATGATTGCTCTCCCTTTCAAAGAGGGAAGAAATATAAACCCAATGCTAAAAGGCTTTTATGAAATGCCAGAGCTCAGTTCTGCATGAACTTGCTTCTCAACCATGGGCCGGTTGGCTCTTCCAGTACGTAGAGGTAGAAGGATCTCAGGTGCATACAATTATTAAAGAAATCAAGATATAATAACAGAGCAACAACTGACATTAGAAAGTTGGCCTGGAACTCACAGCTAGGCCATGTTATTTTCCTATCGGACATAAGCAAACTCACACAATAAGAACCTCATACAAGGTTACTCTGAGACCATAATAAAATGAGAAAAAACGAGGCTAATTCATTTTATCTAAGCAAAGACAAAAATAAGTATGTTGTAGCACCTACAAAATGCCAAATACTTCTTTTCTTGGTCAGAATTAGTGACTGCTACTTTTCACCAAATTACTTTATCCTTGTCCCAGTTTTCCCTTTTTATAGGTAAGATTTATTGGGCTACCTGATCATACAATTATCCCTGATTTCTGACTGGAATAATTAGTCTCTTCCCCAAACTAATACCTTTTCACTGAGTATAGTAGCATCCCATGGCTGTCGAGCAAATTACCACAAACTGAATAGCATAAAATAATAAAAATTAATTCTCTCCAAGGTCTAGAGGTCAGAAGTCTGAAATCAAGGTGTCAGCAGGGATGACTTTTTCTAGAGGCTCTAGGGGAATATCCATTCCTTTTGACAGCTGTCTGCTTTCCTTAGCTTGTGGCCTTATGGCTGCATCACACCACTCTGTCTTCATGGTCACATCACCCCCTTCCTCTGTTCATCTTATATAAGAACATTTGTCATGGGTTTTAGGCCCATCCAGATAATCCAGAATGATTTCCTCATCTCAGGGTCCTTAATTTAATTATATCTGCAAAGGCTTTTTCCAAATAAGGTAATATTCAGAGATTCTTAGAATTAGGATGTGGGCATAACACTCTATTGAGAGACTTCAAGTGTCCCATATTCTCTCTCACTGTAATGAACAATAAACCCAATTTGTTTAACTGCAGGTATCTTGGTTGTCTTTGGCTAAAGGGGATTAACAGAAGACAAAATGAAAGAGGACTTGGTGAGTACATAGTTATGATACAAGTATGAAGGACTTCAATGTCCAAATGAAATAATATTCTGAAAAAGTTGGATCCTTTCATCCAAATGCTCTGATTTAAATTTTTTGGCCATCACCTTTCAAAATCTAGGTTGACAATGAAACAGAGTCTTTTCATGATTCAGAGAGTGATAAGGAATGACAAAAAGAAACAGGAAGCAAAAGAAAGCAAGCAAATGGTTCAGACTAGGAAATAAGAGCAGGTGAGGTGAAATATTCTTATCTTCTTATTAATTTTATCAGGGTGATTTTGGTTAATAAAATTATATAGGATTCAAGTGTACAATTTGATAATATATTATCTGTCCATTGCATTGTGTGTTCACACCCAAAGTTATCTCCTTCCATCACCATATATTTGACTCCCTTTATGCTTATCTGCTTCCCTCTTCCTTCTCCTCCTTTCTCCCTCTGGTAAACACTAAACTGTTGTCTGTGTTTATGAGTTTTTGTTTGTTTGTCTTGTTTGTTTGTTGCTTTTAGTTTTATATCCCAGATAAGTGAAATCATAGGGTTCTCAGCTTTTGCTAACTTATTTTGCTTAGCATGATAATCTCAAAATCCATATACGTTGTTGCACATGGTGGTATTTCATCTTTTCTTATGGCTGAGTAAGATTCCATTGTATATATGGACCACATCTTTTTTATCCAATCATCTATGGAAGGGTACTTTGGTTGTTTCCATGTCTTGGCCACTATGAAGAATGCTGCTATGAACATCAGGGTGCATATATCTTTAAGAATAAATGTTTTCAAATTTTTCTGTGAAGATACCTAGAAGAGGGATTGCTGGGCTATATGGTAATTCTATTCTTAATTTTTTTGAAGAACTTACATATTGTTTTCCAGTAACTATACCAGTTTACAGTCCCACCAGCAGTATATGAGGGGTCATTTTTCTCAACATCCTCTCCAACACTTGTTTTGTGTTATTACTTGTTTTGTTGATTATAGCCATTCTAAGAGGTGTGAGGTGTTATCTCATTATGGTTTTGATTTGCCCTTCCTTAGTAACTAGCAAAGTTGAGAATCTTTTCATATATCTGTTGGCCATTTGTATGTCTTCTTGGGAGAAGTGTCTATTCAGGTCCTCAGCCCACTTTTTAATTGTATTGTTTGTTTTTTTCTTGTTGTTGAGTTGTATGGGTTATATATTTTGGATATCAGCCCCTTAACAAAGGCACTATTGGCAAATATATTCTTCCATTTGGCTGGTTACCTCTTTGTTTTGCTAATGGTTTCTTTTGATTTGCAAAAGCTTTTTAATTTGATATAGTCCCATTTATTTATTTTTGCTTTTACTTTCCTTGCCTTTGAGGACAAATTCATAAAATCCTCTCTAAATCCAAGGTCCATGAGTTTAGTACCTATGTTTTCTTCTATGGAATTTTTTGGTGCATGTTTTATATTTAGGTCTTTGACCCATTTTGAGTTAATTTTAATGTATGGTGACAGATAGCAGCCTAATTTCATTCTTTTGCATGACTTTCCAATTTCCCCAGCACCACTTATTGAAAAGGCTTTGTTCCCCCTCCATTGTATATTTTTGGCTCCTTTGTCAAAAATTATTTGCTCATATATATGTGGGTTTATTTCTAGGCTCTCAATTCTGATCCTTTGGTCTGTGTCAGTTTTTCTGCTAATACTATGCTTTTTTAATTATTGTCCCTTTGTAATATAATTGGAAAACAGGCAATGTGATATCTCAGCCTTATTCTTTATTTCTCAGGATTGTTTTGGCTCTTCAGGGTCTTTTGTGATTCAGTTGAGTTATGCTACACTTAAAGAATAAATTTCCAAAATGCTTTTTCCTTTTGATCTTATTAGTACACATGATCTTCATTGAAAATTTTTTTTGTAGGAAGAAAAACTAAAGTCAGTAATTGATTAAAAATTTACCACAATAACTTATTAAAGTCCAGAGAAGTCATCTTCCTTTTGAAAAATGTTTATTTGAGAACAGACATCTCAAAGTCTTGTGAACTGAATAATAACTCTAAATCATTACTTCCAATCTTCACCCGAGGAGCTCTTGAAAAAAATTTTGATACTAGAGATCTACTCCAAATCAATTAAACCAGAATTTCTTGAATTAAGCCCAAGAATTCGTATGTTTTAAAATATCTCTGGCGGATTCCAGTATGCTTCTAGAGTTAAGAACTACTGCTCCAAATGGAATATATATGGCATTACAAATCACTTGCCTCATCCACTATTACTTAATTTTTCAAAGAATATGCTAGAAACAGGAATATACAAAATATCTGGCAGAAAAAAAAGTCTTTAACAGCCTCTTGCTAAGGAACTTAAATAATTGGAAACTTCAAATTCAACATTGTGGAAAACACTGATGTAATAAATTCCAGCAAGATTATGGACAACAATTAATTTAATTCTCCTCATGGTTTATGAATATATGACAGGTATTTTAAAACTTCAGGACTTAATATAAAATCATTTTTAATCCAATGTATAAAAAAACTGTTCCTTTTCAATGTCTACAAGTGCAAGAGTTAAACATTAAAATGAATTTACTTTTTACCATAGTACCTCTTCTAGCACTACTTGGAATAATCAAATCTCTAAGATTTGCTATTATTACAAATGGAATTCTCTCATGCCAGTTGAATCTACATGTCATTAAAAATATACATTTTTAAAATTTTCAATAAAGTAGTCAAATCAATGAAACCAAAGTCTAGTTCAAGGACCTAGTTAATTCACCAAAGAAGGTTTTTGATTGTCAAACTATTTCTTCTATTAAACATACCAGATAAACTCTTAACGAAGCTGAATGACAAGTATGGTTCTAACAGAAGGAAAATTATGGGTTCCCTATTATTTTCTGCTCTAGAAACATCTTAAATAAAGAGGAAGAGTCACTAACTCTAATTCATCTTATGTTTCCTCATATCAATTTATTGGTGAAAAACTCTAGATATCAATTGAAAACTGAAAGAATATATAAGCTGTGAAGCAGCAAGGTCCAGAAGAGACAAACAAAGCTGGAGCTTGGGGATGGAGGTGCTTAACATTAATTACTTTTTCCATAGTAAATGTAAACAAAATTTTCTGTTTAGAATAATAAAGTAATTATGCTATTTGATCTCTCACTCATGTCAAGTGATAGAAGTAGTAGAGTTTAATTGATGGTTAAGAGCCTGGATTTAAATACTGTATCTAGTGCAAGTTGTTTAACCTCTCTGCATCTCAAGGTCATTAACTGTATAATGGAGATGATATAATAATATTATGTACCTAAGAAGGCCGAGAAAATTGATGATATATGCATAGAAGATGCAAATACAACGCCTGACACATAGTAAGTAATGGGCTATGGGTTCATATTCAAATGGTTATATTGTACACTAGCCAACCTCACTGAGGGAAGGTCTCCTCTGGTTTCCCCAAAGGGAAATTTCATATTCCAAAGTTAAGAAAACTGGCTGATAACCTCAGGCCTAATGGAGACCTGAAAATCTTTCTTTTTCCACCTGTGCCCAACAGTGTTGTGTACTTGAGCACTGTTGTGTAGAAAAACAAATCAATTGACTGATAAAAACAGTCACTGCTTTTCTGTTTTGCCATCAATAGACACAGCCTTAGGGTAAAGAGTTAAGTTAATTACTTTTAGGATCACACAATAGTTGAAAGCAGGCTCAGCTCAACATAGGAAAATGTTGCAACTTAGAAAAACCACCACACAATTTATGGTGTGGTGGATGAACACTATCAATTAAAGAAATAGAAATAAAGTATCCTGTGAAAAGTACCCTTGATTTTCAAGAAAAACATGATTTCTTTTATTTATATTACATATATAACCAAAATAGAGCTGCTATATTTAAATATCACCTTTGTCTATGTGCTAATTGTTATG
Organism: Macroglossus sobrinus; assembly: GCA_004027375.1. Lineage (NCBI taxonomy): Eukaryota > Metazoa > Chordata > Mammalia > Chiroptera > Pteropodidae > Macroglossus > Macroglossus sobrinus. The sequence continues at coordinate 1,254,071 of PVKZ01000129.1, forward strand.
ATTTAAATTTTGTTTTGCTTTGTATATATACTGTCAATATTTATATTGTTTTCTTCCATTAGCAAGTAATGTAAAATCAGGAAGTATGAAATTTGTAATGTATTGTTGATTTAGGCAATTACTAACTTGTAATAAATATTTCTTTTCCTATTTCTCCCTTACAGGATGGGGATATTTTTTCAGTTATTGACCAACCTAAGAGTTTTTATATAAAAATGTTCTTTTAAATATATTCTACCTCAGTTTCCCAGACTGATTAATTACACAAAATAAATTTTAACTTTAAGTATTTTATTTATGATATTTGTATATATCCTTAAAATATTACTTTAAAATATTAAAATATAGACTTAGCATATAATTTCTCTATCATTCCTGTATATCTATATTCAGGTCTCTTTATTATTTTTACCTAGTAGTTTCCTTAAATTTTCACACTTCTTTGTTATTTATTTCTAGAATTCAGTTGTTCAAAGATGACTATTGCACTGCTGAAACTATAAAACCATCTCCACCCTAGTACATGAGTATCCGTCTTTAACAGGCCAAAGTTACATCAGTCTCACTTTAATGACACCACATATGGCAAAATCATTTGCTCTCTGGTTTCATCTATGTCTCTTTTGGCAAGTCAGTAGTCTAGGTTTCTTCTGCCCATAAAACACTTGAGTTTTGGATTATTATTTTTCAAATTATTAATATACTTTGAATTTTTTCCTGTTTGAATTTATTTTAATTCTCAATTGCCCAAACTACCAATCTATGCCCTCACTTCTTTTTTTCTCCCAAATTTGCCTGGAATATTCATTTTTTAACAAGTAATATTTTTAAATAACATTAAAATATTAATAAATATTTTTTAATTGCAGAGCATATCTTTCTTGAAATTTTGTAGCATATAAAACCATTTTGTAAGTATATACAAGCAAAACTAGATGTTTAAATAAAATAAAAAACAGACTAAAAGAGGTAAAAATATTACATATCTCTTTTTTAAAAAGATAGTAGAACTAATGTTAAAAATTAATGAAAATGAAGGGGATATTTAAATCATACTTTACTTTGAACCATCCAAAAGGTACTGAGGATGTTATATATATCTGCAAATATCTAGAAGAATCACAGAATCTTAGATTTGAAAGAAATATTAGGTGAAATTTTAATGGAAAACCCAACTTGAAACCTGCTTCTTTGTTAACTTATCCTTTTACTTTTGCCATATACTGAAACTCTTAATACTCATAATAAATCTATACTTTCTTCCTCAGATGTTTATAGATTGCTATTTTAATCCCAATTTCCTTTCCTTTCTTCTTTTTGATGTGGTTTTGAAACCTCTTACCATTTTATTAGCTATCCATGAACACACACTATTTTTTAATATGCATTTTAAAATGTGACACTTGAAACTGAACATTTGATTCTAGATGATCTTTAATTGGTATTGTGAGCAATATAGTCAATTAGTCAATTAGCAGTGCCAGGCCACCAGTTACTTGGAGTTATGTGACATAATGGTCCAGATAAGCACTCAGCAATTATTCCCACCTCCTTTAAGTATGTTGTCTAGTACTCCAGTGACTGGAGGCTTAAAACTCCACTTCTCAGACTTTCTTACAGCTAGAAGCTTGGAATTAATTAGAAGCACTCATGAGATATTTGGAATGCACAAACGAGGTAAAGGACATCTTATATTCATACTGCTTTTGGCTCTTTTCTGCTGCCAGAAATGTTTGTAGAGATTCCAGAATCCAATCACCAACTTTCATGGGTGTTGAGAGACATTTGCCACTGAAGCAGTTGTGTTCCACATACAGTGTTTAGGCAGTTGCAGCAATTGTTCCTTCCTGGTCCTAAGATTGTAGTGGCATGTTTGTGAACACACTCTTCAATGGCAACTTTCTGATTCTTCATTATCGCCCCACAGCAGGTGAATCTTGTGTTATTCTTTGAGTCATTTCAGGGTAACCAGCTTAGCATGTGCTTTCCAGCTCTTCCAACAATTAACATTATAATTCAGTTTTTAAATCATTTTCTGCTTAAAATGTATAACATGTTTTTTGTTTCCTGAACTAAACCTTGTTTGTCATAAATATTAAATATGAGATATACTAATGGGCACCCTGACCCAGACTCTTCACTACTTACACAGCAAATATCACATTGACTTACGTATGCATGTTTGAGTTATAAAATGAACATATTACACTAAACTCTCCTGCCTTCTGGCTTTCCTTAGGGGCAAGAAATTTCCATTGTCCAAAAGCAAGCCTCTGAAGATCACAGGTGCAAGCAGTTAGCAGCAACATACAGAAAAGCTGGGAGGTAGGGTTGGTAAAAGGGATCTGGTTGGCACTTAAGGTGCTCATTACACAACTTTTGAGTCATGTGAGAAAGAATCAAATCTGTACTTTAACCAAAGTATTGATAAATATATTGTCTGGGATTGAGTCCATCCTTAGAATTCTATTAAACAACACTATAGCATTGCGAGGAGAAAAACATATCAAAACTTTTCTTTTCACTCTAATGCAGTCACAAAGTAGGTAGCTAAGAATAAGTAAATAATGAGAAATATAAGTGTTATCTCAAAAAGCATACTTTTGTCTTAGCCCTAGAGACATTTTTGTCTCCAAGTAGGCTGAGATAATCTTGACTATTCTAATCTTGTATAGTAAATGTCTAGTTTCAAGATCACATCTAAGAAAGTGTTAGACGTATCACCTAAAGGCTCAGAAAAGTCACCCCTGAGGCTGACCTTTTGCAATAGGTCTATTTGATAACCCAGAGAATGAATAAGGAATATGCTCTCAAATATACAGGTGTTACTAAACTAAGTCAGACTGTTAATACTCGAATTATAATTCAAAATGGCCTTGATAAGAAAAACTTTTTTGCAAAAACATTTACATGTATTGTGGATGTGTGTTAGAATTTTAATAATACATGCAGACACATGTATACCCATGCACACACACAAACACATGTGTGTGCAAACACAGGAACAATTAAAGTTGTGGCAATACCAAGCAATACTCTTAAAGATGAAGAATTTTTTTAAAAAAAGTTCCGAAGGGAAGTCAGAGAGAAAGATAATAGTTGCTTTGGGGGTAACTTAAGCTCAAGCTACGAAAAAAAGACCTAAGAGAAATCATTAATATCTTCAAATTCATAAAGGTTTATTTTATAACTAAACCCATGAGAAAAATAAGTAGAAATAGTAAATTTAAGGCACAAAGGAAAAAAGAAAAATTAACTTTTGAGGTGAGAAGTAGATCCCTGAGGAAGGCAAACAGGATCTTTTGGTTTTATATGGTCATTGGCTAGTGGCATGGCCCAGGTCTCTTTAATTTGTCCCTCAAGGTCCATTCTCCAACCTTATCCATCTGTTCACTACCTTAGAGACTGACCTACAGTGAATAACATCAACATATCCTCACTCTCCATTCCCTCATTACACCCCCACCCTCATGGTGCTTTCTGGCTTTCAGCTAGATTTCAGCTCAACCAAGGTGGAGTCTCTCAGAAGAATATAAGAGAAAGAAAGAGAATAAAGCAAGGTCAGGATATTTAATTCCTTAACCCCACTCTGCAAGGTCCTCTAGAGCTACATATACTGCTTCGAGAATTAATTTTCTTTGAAAAATACCTGTTAAAACACTTATATAATGACACTGCTTCCCATTTTGCATATACCTCAGGAATTATTTATGAAGGATTTTCTACAGTAATCTTAGGCTTTCTCAGCACAACAGCTATTTTAGTCTAGAAGATGTGCATAAAAAATGCAAAATATTTATCTTTTAAACTGTTGGTTTAATCTAAACCAGTGTAAAATGTTTTATGGCTTAACTTCTTAGTCTTTTTTAACTTTCTTTCCAAAATAAATATGTCCTGTGGCTATTTGGTCTCACTTTTACAATCATCAGCTTTCGTTATTGGCTTTTCCCCAGGTAGAAAGAAATTCGGTTTAATTTCTTACAAAATGAAATTTTGCAAAATGTATTTGCCAGTGATGCAACATTAGCCAAAATGGATGATTCTAGATTTGGCTTCATTGTTCTGGTTCTGGGTCAAAATGGATTTGTCCGGCATCTATTTGGAAAAGAATTAATATGTGATTGGAACATTTTGAAAGGCAAGGCTAGTGACAATCCTGGCCTTGTTCCCTCCAACATCTTGAATCATCATCGCCTGGAAGAGAGTCCTTCAATTGCTGTAGAAACAAAGGGAGGTGGTAATGAATGGGTTCATTGTACTGAAGAATTTTAGAAAAATAGGGAGAAGATTGGGAATGGATGATGAGTGAAATTATGATATGCTTGTCATTTGTGGGAATTCTGTACTGGAAATTTTACATTTATAATATATTTAAGCATGTTAGGTATTGAAAGTATCAGGTATTGAAAGGGAAAGACCATAAAAAATGTATATTATCATCTCATCTTTCTAAAAATATAAAGAATCATTGTACTTAATGAAGAGGAAAATCTTGTCTTTTATAGTCATAATATTGATACTAGATGGATTATTAATATTTCTTTCTATATCTGATAAAATCTTCTAGTTCCCTAGTTTCAAAGGTTAAAATATACATACTTAGGGAAATTAATGCTATAAAGATTTATTTTCCTTAAATAAATATTGAAAATATCAACCACCTTTCTTTTTTATAATAAGCAATGTACATGTCTTTCATGGAACATATAGAATGTTGTGTTGGCTGGCTTTGAGAAATATAAAAGAAATCTTGCTCTCTAGGAACCTATAATCCAAACAAATATTTTATCACAAATCTTACAACTTACCTTGAACTCTCGAAGAAAATATTCTCCACACTACCCACATACAGAATCCAATAAACGATTCTTCCCTAAGACTGAATTGCTACAAAGAACTAGCTCTCCTACCTGGGTTATTTAGAGAGGGATGGCAGATTTCATGTCTCAGGAACACCCTGTGTCATGGAAGGTGGTTGTCATTGGTCTTTAGTATGTGACAGCTACAGAAAATTCTTGTCAGTATGTGTCACATAGTTTTAAATCAGATTAGCACAGCACATACTTCAATCTAAAAGAAATCATGACTGGAGGATTAAATTTATAGTGTCCACAAAGAAGACTTATGTATATTACACATAGTAATGATTTCTAGAAAATTAATATTGATAGAGGAAACCTTTTAGAACAGTTTATGATTATTTAGAATTTATTTTAAGAATATATTTTCTCTTCATGACTTTTTTATTAATCTTCTATAAGTCCCCTTTCAATTGATTAACTGATTAAATCATTTAGAATAGGATTAAATCCAAAAATAAAAGCCCAACATCTAATTTTTAAATAAAACTTACTTTCCAGTTAAATTATTTTACTATAATAATACTTTCTTAGTATTTGTACTCTTTATAAATATACACTGAGGATACAAAAGTATGCAAATTGATAAAATGAACATGAAAAAATGTAAATATGGTGATTTTAAACTGTCCTGTCCAAAGATCACTAACTTCATTTGGTTGGATATTTTTGAAGAAAATTTTTAAACAAATGTTTAAAAATATGTATTTCTATAAACAAAAAATATGCCATCATAAAACCAGATGAATACTTGTGTTTTCAGATATTAATAAAACAACTCAGCTACCTATGTCATTCTGCATAGAATATGTTTATTTCATTGTATTATTTTCTTATATAATTATAAAAATAAACTTTTCCATTGAAGAAAATTTGGAAAATACATAAAATAAATAAAATATTACCACATTAAATTAAAATGAAACTATGTATCTTACACATTTTATAGCTACTGTCATAAGACTAGGCTGACATAAGGCAAAACTTTGAAACAGTTTAAAACTTTGAACAGTTCTAAGGTTCAGTACTCTCAATTGTCTTCTTCCTTTACTAATTCTTAGGGATCTCCTGCATTTTTCATGTTTCAATGACTTCCTTTTTTTTCTTGTCTATATAACTTCCAATAAACTCCTATTTTTAACTCTCACCTGAGTTCCAAATAGTATTCACATTTGCTTATTGCATAGTCCACCCAAATACTTCCTTGGCATCTCAGATATCTAATGGTGAACACATCACTTCCCTTCCAAAAAGTTTCTTTTCCTAAGGTTCCTAACTCATGGAACAACTACCTTCCATTTCCAAGTCATTGTGCCAATCTTTGTGTTTATCTCTAGAAATTACTCCTATCTATTCACTACCACTGCCTTGTTTCAGTCATCAGTATCTTGCTTTTATGCTTTTTTTAAACTGTAACATCTATACAGAAAGATGCACAAAAGGTACAACTTAATGCATTTTTTTTCAAATATCCAGCACCAAGATCAAGAAGCAGAATCTCACCAATACCCTAGAACTCCCTCAATGCTCTCTCCCAGTCACTGACCCCACAAGGGTAACCATATCCTTTTGCCAATACTATTAGGAAGGCCTCTGATTTGAACATCCTGTCTCTAGAATCTCTCCTAATTAATTCTACACATGCTCACCAGAACTTTCTTTCTAAGACCCACATCTGTCCGTGGTATACCCCTGCTCCAAACCTCCAATAGTTTTTCACTAGTTCCCACAGAACAAAATCTAACCTTTTAGTATTGCATTCAGTTACTTTCCCCAAACCCTGTTAATCCTAAATGCCTTCCAAGTTTTCCCTTTTTCTCCTCACATGTCCTATGAAAGATTTAAGCACTGATTAATCTAAAAGGAGATAACTCTAATGATTGAATATCAGTCATTGTGATTTTAAGAATATTTAAGCCCATGTAACACGTGTGGTTGATAACTAGAGAAGGGCAGATAGTATTGGGAAAAAGAAGTACTTAAATCATATTTCCTTTTTGACAGAGTCATAAAATACTTCTCAGTAAACAAAATAAAATGTTGGCAACTAGGTAATAAGGGGCAAAGAAAACTATTTTGTTTGTTTCTTCATTAATTCATTCAGCAATGATGTAGAGGGACATTCATAGGGTAAGGTGAACATTCAGATATTGCCACAATTCTGTAATATACCTATCTTCACTTACACAGAGGTCTCCATTCTTCTCTGCCAGTGGTTTGGCACCTATAGAAATGCTAATTTCATTTTAAAATAAGCAACTTCTTAAAAGTTGCCAGCCCGTCTCATGCCAGATATTCAAAAGCAGGTGCAATGGGGTCAGTTACCTCTGAGATATAAACAAAAAGTTTTGTGTATGAGTCAGTGTGACCTTTACCTGCAGAAAACAAGAGAACCATAGCTGAAAGCAGTAGCTTATGTACTTAGTTAATCCAGCCTCATGAATAAGCAGAGCATAAAAGGTACAAGTGTTTCCAGTGAATGTAGAATGCATGTGGGCCTCATGGGCCTCCTTCTCAATATTTGTAGATGAAATGATTTTTCCGGGTTTAAATTTCTTCTTCATGGACCCCTACCTCACTGACAGATGAATTCAAAGAATTGTCACATTTCTCTCTCCAAAAGTTGGGAGATACTCACCCAACAAATTCATCACCTATATAAGTAGATTTTAATGAGTCAAGTCCTTCAAATAACAATAACATAACCTTTCTTTTGGCAAAGTAATAAAAAGTACTCTGTTCCTACATTTGGAATTATTTCAAATACTTTCTTCATGTGTTTTTAGTGATTAACTCTTTTGCAACTTAGTTTCTCAAAATAAAATTTTCCTTTAAAAAGTTTTTTCTTTTTTCAATATCTTTTAGGAAGATTTTCTATTTTAAATGTCCTTCAACTAATTTTAGAGAATATTAAGTGAATATTAAGTGGTGTTTGTTTTCACTTGTGTATATTAATACTTAGAAATGTCCTAGAAGGTAATGAACTTAACTTGTCTTGGCATAAAGTACACAAACTGTTAGAAGTGCAGTCTGGGAGCTCTAGTCTGGTTTTCTGGACTTAATTGAGGATACAATTTTTCACTTGCAGATTTTTTGCACCAGAGAAGAAGAGTATTGGTAGCCTGACATGTATCCCGAGAGAATTCAAAATAGAGTTAATCTCTAGCAGCGGCATCGGGTTCCTTTTTACTTTCACTATAAATGACTTACACGATGTAGACTCCGCCATTAATCATCTGTTGAATAAATGGGCAAACTAAATGTATGTATGTGTGTATATGTGTAAGTACAAAATGCTCAGACACATGCAACATGACATTTCACTGGAAAGAGGCCCATGGTGATCTGAGTACATTTTGTACCACCACTCTGAGTTCTCTGAATCGATACTGATGTATCTTGAGTAACCAGATACACCAGGGTTTCTCAGGCCATAATTCTTCAGAGGTCATTGAGATCAATATGTGATAACAGAAAACACTCCTCAAGTAAGTCAAGATCTCTTTTTCCTCCTTCTCATGCTGCTGATTGCAGTGACTTCAGAGTGCCTTGTTCTGGGATTGAGACAACTAGACTTTCTGTGATCCTCTGGTAGGGCTCAGAAAATGAAAGCCATGCTGAGGGATCCTGGATAAAACCAATTAGTTTTTTCTCAGTATTTTCTGAGGCCTCAGGAAGCTTTTTTTCTGTAGATTTAGGTGAGATGTTCTTATTTTCTGTAGATCTTCTCACAAGAGAAAAATGGATATTAATAATTACACTTTCTATCTACATCTTTTATGATGCACTTAGCAACACAGAAACTGTCAAAAGCCTTTGCCCAGGTGCATATCTTTGTGATTTAGAAATTATGATCCAATTAACATCTAATCTTAAAATATTGGATACAGAAAAGTGAAGTACTATCATTATTCAAGTAAAGAACTGTATTTTCCTTTTTGCTTCTGCAATATCTTCTGAACAAATTAAGCAGAAAAAAAGCTATGATTTTAAAATGACAGAAAAAAATGCACTGGACAAACAGTTAGAGGTCATCTTGAAATTGTGAGCTATGAGAGTGTTAGATGCACCTATACAAATGCCTCCCCCAGACTAAGCTTGCAAAGATCCCCCAAATTTCCTTTTGGGATTGCTCTACCAATCCAAATAAAAGTTATCTTTATTTTAATATAAACCCACATATACCACATTAAACAAATGTAATTCCATGCTTTTAAAGTAACATTCACTTTAATTTATTAGCCAGTATTTCCTTACTATTTTATTTTCTCTTTGTTCTCTAGAAGTCGAGCAAGGTATAGGATTCTAATCAGAAAGGGGATATTTTATAAAGTATTTAGTCGTGCTCAGCAGTCTAACAGAGCTCTCTGCTATGATGAAAATGTCCTATAGCTCCAGACCTACACAGTCCAAGCTGCTAGTCACTTGTGGCTATTGAGCATTTAACACTTATCTAGTGAGAACAAGCAACTGAATATTCAATTTTATTTAATTGTAATTTATTTAAATTTAAATATAAATTGCCACACGTAGCCAATGGCTGCTATAATAGTACAGCACAGTATTAGTCTAACTGTTCTGAAAAAAAGTGAAATTTTCAAGGAATTATGCTCATGGTAAGATGGAGAATAAATACTGAGAGAAAAGGCAACAGTAATCTTCCAAATGATTAGTCATATAGGGATTTTTGCAACAAAGTGATTATCTCCAACTAAAAAATGAAATGAATAAAGATTATACTTCTGTGCACACACACATACATGCACACTGCTGAAAATGTTTTTTACAGGTTGTAAAATCTCACTGGCAGATTGGGAAGCAGTATAACTTCTTGCTACCAGTTACTGCTCTCTCTAAATATAACCTAAAGCTAAGTATGCAATACACTTGGCAGGGTTCCTACACACATTCCCCAGGCTAAAAATCAAATACCACCTTTATCCAACTTCTATGAGTGAAGCCAACCTTATTTTTTTAAGAATATAATCAAAGACAACTTAAAGAAGCAACTACTTGCAATTCGAAAGCACAATATGTGTATTCTGTAATGCAATTTAATGAACTATTAAAACATTCTATTTGTTTTGCAAATACACTTTATACTTTAATATATCGATATATATCATCTATTTCCTTTTATTGTTATTTAATTTTATCTTAAAAATTACTCTTGAAATTATAACCTATTTTCATTAATGCAACTAATTTTATATTGCTTATAATGCTTATGTATGACAGAATTTAAATGAATTTTAAAAATTAATATTCAGCTTCAATTACTTTTTTACTGAATATTAATATTCAGCTTCAATTAATTTTCTGATTATAAAATACATCTTCGAAAATAGCAATGAGACTAAATTTACAACATGGATATTTCTTGCTACAAAGAATATAATTAGTACCTACATGAATGTATTCTGTTTAGGGACAGTAATTGTGTTGGAAGGTTGTTTCATTTTATATTGCTTTGCTTAGCAAAATAAGGTGTTTTATTTTTCCTTAGAGGAGCCTTCATCCAATAGGAAAATTTAAATCCTCAAATCAATAATTTTGATATTGTAACTTCTCTTTTTATGCAATAAAATAATTATATTGATCAGCTAAAAGAAAATAGGACAAGTATAAAATTAAGTTAATTTTTTTTGATTGATTCCTTTAAATGTGTAAAATATAACTTAAAATCACCCAACTCAAATCCTCTCTGTGCCATTCTAGCTAGCTCCTTTTAGCATTAAGAGATTTCATTCCTCTAAGCTGACATCTTGGTCCCAGAAAGAGAACTTACTGGAAGCAAGGGAGGAGGTTTCAATTAGCAAGACGAGTCAGTTTTACAAGTACTGTTTTCTTAATAAAGAAAATCAGTTATATCTGCAGATGATATTCATTCACCAAATCAGATTGCCAGTCAAGCATTATTAGGGTTACCTATTATCCCATTAGAGTTTGGTTATTCAGTTAATAGGAAAATGTCATTTCCTTATACCTTTATCAATCAAAAAAGATTTGGAGTATTCAATTTGGAATAAACCTTCACATTCCATGCACCTCTAGGTGGTGGTGGGAAAAGCAAGGGAAAGAAAATGAACAACAAAATAATTATTCATCACTAAATATATAACTATGAAGATTCCTTCAGCTACAAAATATACACTAAAAAATTTTTGAATTTGAAGAAAAATTGGAGCAGAGATAAGCAATGTCTTTTATTTATTTCAATCAAAACAAGAATATGTTTCTTGCCATTCTTAATTTGGCACTACATATTATATATAGTCAAAAGTGTTTATAGTGATTAATTTTATCTTCATAAATCTTCCCCAAGGAAATAATCCAAAAGATAAAGTTATATTATAAAGTTGTATATCACAGTGTTATTTAAAACAGTGAAGATTTACAAACTTTACATTCAATGTTAGGGCAATAAGTGGGCACAATTTGGAAGATCCTTTCAGATTTATAGAAAGTATTTTTAAATGATGGTTATGAAGACCATGCACAAGTCAATATATTTATTATTGTGGTCTTCAGATCAAACTACATGAGAACTAAAGAAGTTAAAAGGTCATTAAATAAGAACTAGAAGGTGGACTTCAACAAATAAATTTTCAGAAAGCTAATATCAGAGATTATTGATAAACAGAAAATTGAAAGATTGATAATTAGATAAATGATAAATATATAGGGCCAGAGATACATATAGAGATACTATCATAAGCATTTTATATGGAAAGTGAAAAGAGAAGGCAATATTATCCTATAGTATAGTTATAATTGTGTAAAATACAAACATAATACATGAAAATATACTATATAATAATAATAGTCATAACAGGGTAAAATTATTATTTTTATGTTATAAAAATAATTTTTTCCAAAAAGAAAGAATTCCTTTCTCCCATTTACTTCTTTCAGCTCAAGCATTATAATTGCAACATCTTTTTTCACGTTGAATATATGTTCCCCGAGAATTATCCCAAGGATTAGTAATTTTTTTTTAGAGAGAGGTTAAAGGTTAGTTATCTTCACTGGATGATTAGATTTGTAATATCCTGATTTTACAAATGAGAAAACAGGTCCAGAGAAATTAGATGTTTGTCACCTTCTCCCAGCATTTTCCCCATTTGTACCAAAATCTTTAGTGAGCAATAAAAAATTACTAAAGATTTTGTAGGGTACTCAGTAAACTCTTCAAAATCACTCCGTTAAACCTGTTCTCTCCAGTTTGCTTTCTCCTTGATAGCAATCATGATTCTCTACATTGCCTCATGGCACCCAACCCACTCTCTATTTTGCAGAATAATTTCCCCAGGTCCTAAACATGCACACACAACATTTTTTGATGAACAACATACACAATCTTTAAAGGCAGTTTAGTGACCAGGTATTTGTACACGGGCCTGCTTCCTCCTCTAAGGAGTTTAAATAAAGTGCTTTTTTACTTTTTCTGAGTAGAATGACGATATAGTCCATCTGATTTAAACAAGGCTTTAATGACAGGTACACCCTCCCCACACGAGGACATATTTGAATCAACATGATAGTTTCCCAAGATTCATATTCACCTGAAGCTCCCTATCCCTGCCCTATCCTGTCAAGAATTGCCACCATAGTAGTTCTCTCAGTTATTAGGAATATATTGCAGGATAATTGAGGCTTGGAAAAAGCACTGAAAACCACTGATTCATTTTAGTCACTCTGCAATCATCAGCATTCTGACTCCTTTCCAGATACCCTGGCTGGCTTCTTTTGTAGCCCCCAAAAGTGAATGACTCCCCACCCCCCAAAGTGTTATGTTTAACAATCTACATTGTTCTCAATTAATTTGCTGTAGTGATGAGCTTTTATGAGGCCTAAAAGCCTCTCCTTGCAGGACATACGTAATCTAGTATCTTCCCAACACCCATCCCTTAGCTGTCACCTACAACCCAATGCCATACTTCCAACTCCTGGGTTCACTCTTCTCTATAAATTCTCCCCACAAGTCAAATTATAATGACAATTTAATCCATTATATTTTTGACAACAGCTTGACAGGAATATTAGATATAAGATAAAAATCAGGTAAATATAAAGCACTTTTCTCCATCATAGTATGAATGTCATTTGTACTCCAGAAACAAATTTTTTTCTCAAATCAGTGGGCTTTCTTCTTCCAAGAAGATATGTTTCTCTTTAAGGATCAGCATGAAATGTGATCTGATGAGAATTTTAGCTAAAAATTTAGATTTAAAACATGGTCAGGTAATGAAATTCTGGTCTATCATGTAAATATCTTGTGACAATCAAAGAATCATTAGTGATTCTGTACCCTATGGGCCCTTAAGTTTTCATTTTAAAATTGCATTTCCTGGAACAGTATTGAAGAGAGCCCAGTTAAACAGGCTCTGCCAGAATCTACTAACTTTAGGGCACTTCATGGACATTATATTATCATAGTGATTTTTACATTTAAGTTCCTGATATTATAATTTTATTCTCTCTCTTCATTCAAGTATTTTATTTAAAAAGAAAGAACAAAAGAGAAAAAAGAAAGATAAAAGGGGAGCCGGAAGGAGGGAAATGAGGGAAGAAAGAAAAAGTAGAGAGAAAATGGGGGGGGGCAACGAAGAAAAAAAGGACAAGAGAAAAGAAGGAAGTAAAAGAAATAGAGAGAAAAAGAGAAAGGTAACTATGTTCACAATAGTCCCCGCATCTCCAGTTTCCCACTCCCTAGTTTCAGTTACTCATGGTCAACTGTGGTATGAAAACATTAAATGAAAAATTCCAGAAATAAACAATTCATAAGTTTTAAATTTCACACTGTTTTGAGTAGTATGTTAAGATCTCTCACCAGCATGCTCTGTCTGGCCTGTTATGTAAATCATCCCTTCGTCCAGAATATCCATGCTACTACATATGCTACAGTCACTTAGTAGCTGTCTTGGTTAGTAGCTGTCTTAGTTATCAGATTGATTGTCATGGTATCACAGTGTTTGCGTTCAAGTAACCCTAACAGTAGCCTAATGCTATGTCAAAATGCCTACATCATTCACCAAACTGCATTTTATCATGTAGGTATTGTATCATCTCGCATCATCACAAGAAGAAGCAACGTGAGTACAGTACAATAAGGTATTTTGAGAGTGAAAGACTATATTCATATAATTTTTGTCGCAGTATATTATGACAATTGTTCTATTTTATTAGTAATTGGTGATCTCTCACTGTGGCTAATTTATAAATTAAACTTTATCATGGGTATGTATGTATAGGAAAAACAGTATTTATAACGATTCAGTACTATCTGCAGTTTCAGGCATCCACTGTGAATAAGAGGGTACTACAATATTTGAATTCTGGTTTAATTAAGAATTTTACTATACTAAAGAAAGCCTGGTCATCCATTCAATTTGCATGATGATAACACCAGATGGATAATTTAATTACGCACAAATGGGATTTGCTGGCTGGGGCTTTCTTTGGAGGTAGAACAACTTATAAAATACTATTATCTTTTCTTCACACCAAATAATTTAGTATATCTTATAAGCTCATGAGTACTAAATTCAACATTAAATTTTACATTCTATTTGTATATCTAATCATTGCTAAGCTCCTACTTGCCTGTGAGGAAAGACTGACATCAGCCCTGGTCAATGTAAACTACAGCAAGGAGATAATTAAATGCATCAACTACAGATTTCCTGAGATTTATATAACCTTCAAGAATGTTGAAAAATGTGTTCCAACTCAAATGTCTGCCTGAATCACCTTATGTAATTGCATGAGAAACACTCTCGTGAGATAGCAGAGCCAGATGTTTAGAGAAAACCTTTATTTAGTGTGATTTTACATTGTTAGAATGGTTTTCATCAAATTAGTATTCAGAAATAGATGTTTTTGAAGATGAAGTGGCTTAGCTGGAAAGCTAACTTCTAAAGCTAGTTCTTAGCAACATTTTTCAGCGGAGAAAATGTTTCCAACACAAATGCACTCAAATGAAAATTATCTTGCAAATTTCAAGAGTAAATCCCAAATAATCTCACATATTATGTTTCAGATTCAATATTTATCTTACTAATACAGGTGAGTGAGATAGGTATTAACAGTTACAGAATGTACCATGCAATGGATTTAAATATTTTTGAACAAAAAGATCCAATTTTTCAGAGACCCTTATGAGGAGTTTTATTCAGTAAGCCCCACACTCCTATTCTACCTGCCAGTCAATGACTCCTTCAATCAGTTCATTTACCACAGGAGTTTGAATTTTTGGTACCTTGCTGGTGCCTGCTCCTTACTTCTGTCCTGGTACACTTGCTTATTTCTATAAGATAGTGGTGTCCAGAGTGATAACAGATACAGCTGAGTAGATTTGTGTGCTGCTTTGCCACATTTTTTTGGAGGTGGGACAGAAATGGAGGCAGTTAGTAAGTAATAAGCACACAAGCTGTTTGGATTCTATGCATCTTGTTCCCTGATCATCACAGGTTGTACTTTTAAACATTTATGCTACTGAGGGCAAATAATAAAACAAGGCACATTGAATCCTCATTCCGCAAATTCAGTAATTTTATTAGTATTATAAATGTGGCATGGCAGAATGGAAAGGTGCAGCCATTAGTAGCCTACTCTGTGACTTTGAGAAAGTTAATCTCTTCATAAAATTCCAGCGCTATTCCTCACAATATTAAAGATTCCTTTATCCACTAATACTATATCATTCTATTGTTTTCCCATTAAAATATAGTTTTAGAAGTTACAACTTAAAAATAATTTTGTTTCTTTTTCATATTCCAAAACATTTTAAAAACCAAATCTAATTTAATATTAAAAATTTAAGGAGAAAATAGAAATCTATTTATAGAAAGCTCTTTTGCAATTAAGTTAAATAAAAATTATTCTCTCCTTTGAAGTAAAATAGAAGCATCAAATTTTTCCAAGTATTAGAAATTGCTCCCTTAAAATCCATAAAATTAAAAATAAATTTAATTAAGCTTATAGTAAAATTAAATAAGTGTATGTTTTTCAGATTATATACTAAGCACGTGTTCATTACAAAAAACTAGAAAATAAAAATAAGCAGTACATGTATTTTATACTAAATCTTGTTTTTCTCATTTGTAAACTCAGGATAATAACATGTATACTACTGGGTTCTTGGGATTAAATAAGATAGATGTATAAATAGGTAGATAGGTGGTAGATAGACAGACAGACAGATTGATAGAAAGCCCAGATTCTCACCACTGCTAATAATCTGATAAAAGTCAGAAATAGAGTCAGTCAATAAAAATTTCTTGGATTTTACCAATAAACTATATTACCATATTTTTTTTTACTCAAATGCTTGCCCAAGTTTATGTAAACATGAAAAAAATCAAGCACCAACTAAACTCAAGAGTAAATAAAAAATTAGAGTAGTAATGTCACTTTCTCTTCGATTAAAAAAGGCATTTCTGAAATTCTCTGTATATCTTCTCAAGTAAAAGTTACTCGAGATCTTAATTAAGTTCAAGTCCAAAGAGAAATATTATTAATTAATGATATTTCTTAAATCATAGCACCTCAATTTGAGACATCTCAAAGGCTCTTCCTTTGAGTCCCTTCCCCATTATTTACTATTTCATATACCTGTTCTGTCTTACCTCTCTTAGTCTGCTTATCAAAAATTTGAAGCAGCAACTCGAAGGTTACATGCTCCTCTCCAGGAGAATGGGAATAACTTGTAATGTTAGTTCATATTGTACTTTCCTCTGCTCTTTCTTCCAACAATAAAGATCTGCTACTTACATATGTAGAAAAAAATGAAGATGGAAGACAAGTTTCAAACCTTAATAATTATGAAAGTTTGGGCAATTTATTTATCCTAAGCAAAGATTTCTTTATTAATAAAATAAGGAAAATAAATTTACATTTCTGGCTTATTATAGAAATTAAATGAAAGCATATGTGTAACGTTCCAGACACACAATACTTTCCATTAATCAAAAAGGAATTAGTATGGAGTCTAAAAGAGACTCCTAAGTCTTTTTTTTACTTATCAGTTTTACTGAGATATAATTTACATATAATAAAACACATGTTAGATGGATAAATGATAGGTAGATAGACAGATAGTCTGATGAATTTTTATAAATATATACATTTATGTAACAAATATTATACTATGGTCAAGAGCAAAATATTTCCATCATCCTCCAAAAGTTTCCTAATGCCTCATTACACAGTCAGCCTCACCAATCAAAGCCTCAGGTCATTGATTGCTCTTCTTCACTCTCTCTAGATTAGATTTGTTTGTTCCAAATTTTCATGTAAAGTGACTATGTACTTTTTTGTGTTTGGCCTCTTTTGCTTAGTACTATGCTTTTGAGATTCATCCATGATCTTGTGTCAGTCAATGATTTCTTCCTTTTTATTGATGAATAATCTTCTATTATAGGATATACCACATTTGTTTATTATTTTATTTATTTAAAGTTTTGTGTGGACATATAATCTCAGCTCTCTAAGGGTAAATATTGAGAATTGTTGAGCTGTATGCTAACTGTACATTTTTTTTATTATAAGAAACTGCCAAACTAATTTCCAAAAAGGTTTTTCTATTATGTATTTCTACCTGCTATGTATGAGACTTCTACTTGTTCCACATCTTTACTGACCTGTGGTGTTGTCAATCTTTTTAATCTTTGCAATTCTAGTGGTATGTAGTGGTATTTCACTGTAATTTTGTTTATTTATTTATTTTTAATTAATTAATTTATTTTTTATGG
This sequence comes from Macroglossus sobrinus, assembly GCA_004027375.1. Classification (NCBI taxonomy): domain Eukaryota; kingdom Metazoa; phylum Chordata; class Mammalia; order Chiroptera; family Pteropodidae; genus Macroglossus; species Macroglossus sobrinus. The sequence goes on from PVKZ01000129.1 coordinate 1,271,685, forward strand.
TGACATTGGTTTGGTTAATGAAATCCAATAAGTTTAAGCTGTACATTTGAACAGTAAGGCATATATATATATATATATATATATATATATATATATATATATATATATATTTATATATATTTACATTGTGTATTCACCTCTCATAGTTAGATTTCCTTCTGTCACCACATATTTGATTCTCTTTCACTGTAATTTTAATTTGCATTTTTGAATGACTTTTTCAGTGATAGTTGACCATTTCTATATCTTTTTTTCTGAAGTGTCTGTTCAAATCTGTTGTCACTTTCAATTGGGCTATTCTTTTTCTTATTGCTGAATTGTTATAGTTCTTTATACATCCTAGATACAAGTTTTTGTCAAATATATGTTTTCTAAATATTTTCATCTAGTCTATGGTTTGCCTTCTTATTTTCTTTATAAGAACAGAAATTTATAATTTTGATGAAATCCAATTTATTGATTGCTTTTATGTTTCATCCTTTTAAATGTTTAATGTGGAAAATCTTTAACTGTCCCAGTTTTTGAGTAATTTCCTCTATGATTTCTTCTAGAACTGTTATTATGTTTTTAATTCTTTTTTGAGTTGTTTACGTAATGATATATATCATATTTATATTAGCTTCATGTGTTTTCATGTAAATAAAAATCACCATTTGATGAACAGACTATCTTTTCCCTATTCTACTACCTTGGTAACTTTGTCAAAAATCAATCAATTTTTGTGTGTAGGTTTATTTCTAGACTCTAGTTTGTTCTATTATTTCATATATCTATCCTTTTAGCAATACTCATAATAATGTAGCTTTGTAGTGGGTCTTAAAATCAAGTATTTTGAACCTTGAAACTCTGTTCTTTTTCAAAATTATGTTGGCTACTCTTCTAGATTATTGGCATTCTCATGTAGATTTTAGAATCAGCTTGCCATCTTCTATAAAATGTCTATTGAGATTTCAGTTAGGATTATACTGCATTTGTATTTCAATTTGGGGAGAAATGAGTCTTCTACAACCTTATTAATTTTCTACTTTTTTAAAAATCAAAAACCAAGAATTGAGTGTTAAGACTTCCAACTAAAATTGTGAATTTATTTTTCCTTTCAACTTTTGCTTTAAATATTTTGAAGCCCTATTATTTGATGCATAGGTACTTACAAATCGTATATCTTGAATTTATTTCTTTATCTTTGTGAAATATCTCCCTTTATTCCTAGTAATTGCCTTTGTTCTAAGGTCCTTTGTTTAATATTAATATAGCTATTTCAATTTTATTAGGATTAGTTCCTATATATCTTTTTCAATACTTTTATTTTAAACCTATCTACGTATCATTATATTTGAGATGTTCCCTGTAGAGAAAGTATGAATTTTGGTTTCAGATACATCATGTTAAGAAACAAAGTCTAACAATCTATTTTACTTATTTTTTCACTGACAACATATTTGTATAATAGTACTACTAATAATATACTTACAGTGTGTCAGGTACTATGACAGCGCCTTTTAAAAATATCTCATTTATTCATCACAGAAATACCATAAAGGAGGCATAATCAACACGATTTTATGAATGTGGAAAATGAAATACCTTGAAGAAATGAAATACTTTGACCAACATGCCACAACTAGAAAGTGAGAAATGTGCAACTATCAAATTCACATTGGCCTTATTACACAGCATAATATGTTAGGTAACATATATTATCCTGCCTTTCAATTGATTTGTAGCTGTGATCTATAGGCTTTCTAACTTTTTCATATCAACATAGAAATCACATGGCTTTGTTCAATTTATCATTAATAGATTTCATTATTAACTTTCTGAAGTGAGAAATATTTAGAGGTAGCAGAAGAGTAGGCTGGAGGGTGATAAAAGGAAGTATTAATCACTATTAGGTAAAAGTCCTGGGGAAAAAATGAGTCTTAAATTTGGACTGAGAGAAGATATACATACCTTCAGTCATAAACTGCTTAAGTGGCACTTATAAAAATAATAATAAGTGTTTACAGAAAAAATTGCAAGGCCTAAAAAGACTATTTAAACGTCTAGAATAAAGCTCTATTTCTCTTTCTCAAGAAAAGCTCTATCTGAAGAAAACATCCAGTATAAAATTTATAGAGACTTTGGGCATTGAAAGAGAATAAAAATAAGCAATTCTAAGTCTGATTTTTTTAATGAACTGGCCGTTGTGTGAAGATATTTAGTCATAGGAGGTCAGCTGATGCTGAAGCAATCAATGCAATTGTCATTATCAATGGGTGACTAGAGTCTGACATCAGTGACATGACATCCTAGGAGCATAAAAATCCATCCACTACAGAAGTCAGAGTCAATGCATATACACAGAATATGCTGTTTTTTAGATTATTCCACTATTCTCTCAACTATATAAACATAATCACCTATAATTGGAGATTCTAAACTTTTTGCCCTTGGTCATACTATTTGAAGCAGAAATGACAAGCAGATTTTCAGAAGACACGTTAGAATGGAGATGTAAATACAAAGACAGCATAAGGGGAAGGTCTGAACTCTCCAACTAATGAGCAGTAATGTAATGCATAGCTACAATTGAACTGGGCCTTAGAATTGTTATTTTCTTTTGGGATTGGATTTCTCACAAGATGACATTTAAATAACTAATTATTAGTACATCATAAACTTAAAATTATATGCCACTCTTAATTAAAATTAGAAGGTAAACAGTTTTTGTTTTTTTTCAGAAATCTATAAGATGAGCTTAATTACTCATTTTTTTATATCTAATATTTTAGATGCATCTAAGGGAGGAGGAATGGTTTATACAAATAACAACAACAAAAAAAAACAGACAAAATTAAAATAGGAGAGCACATTTTTCTTTAAAGTCATTTTAATAACTTTGATACACTAACATAATGATGGCAAAATAGTTCTGAAACTAATTCTAGAGTGTAATTAGAATACTGCTAATTATCATAATAGAGAAGCCAGTTCATTAATTTCTATAGTATCTCAGACATGTAACCAGAGGCATAAAATGATTAACCCTATATAATTATATACTATACCCAAACCAATTAACTTTCTCTTATTAACTATTCTAAATGAGTTCACATTTATGTTGCATATAGGAAACAACAGATTACCTCCATGCACTGAGCTCCTTGCATAAAACCAAGTTTTTGAATTAGTGACTGGTATTTCTCATTATTTAAATGTTTTCCATGTTTCTCTCTCATATCCTTAGATATTTCCATTAAGAAAAATAGCACTTAACGGGTATCATGGGACAGTAAGCAATATTTATCATTATTAAAGTGACTCGGTCCTAAGGAAGATGCATAAGAAAAAGTTACACTGTTTCCATGACACCAAAGGAAAGAAGTGCATTTGATGGCTTCTGCTGATTACATGAGAACTTTTTCTTTAGCGACAATAATAACTTTAACCCCTAGCACCAATATACAGAAAGAAGCCTCTCCTGTCTGTGCCACTAGCTCACTGTGTTCCTTCAGGACAGTTGTCATAGTTCTTCATTTCTAAAATGTAAGTGAAAGCACAGTTAATAGTGACCCATTTTATGTATGATACTATAAACTGTTCTCTGTTTAAGAGACTGGGTGGCCTGTGTAACATGATTGAAAATTGCTCATGGAACAGTCTGTCAACCTTATTATGAAGCTTGAAATAAGGAGACATGTTGAGTAAAACAATATTTTAAACTAGAGTGGTGAGATAGCAGAATTCCATTTTCGGTCAGTTTTTCATCATTTTGCATAGATGCTAAATGTAATCTCCTTTAGAGTACAATTAAAATGCTACTGCTTGCTATATATTCACGGAGGCAATTTGTTTTCAGTATCTTAGGTGAGAATGTCCAAATTAACTCCTGCAACATGCCTTCCAATCTAGTAGCTGCCCTCAGACCTACTCAGTAAGTTTCTTCAAAGAGGAGTAGATTCAGAATGGGGATGATTTCAAAGTTTGGGTCCCTGTGGTAGTGAATACCCCAAATCTCCTAGTTTCTAAGCGACTGCTCTAAAGGATTTTATCAACCACAAAGTCAATGCAAAATAAGTAACTTGTAAGTAAAGATAGAGAAGATAAAGTCATTTCTAACCCTAGCAAGAAAGAACTTCAGGGTCCTTTCATCCCACCTAACACTTCACAGATGAAGAACTTGAACTTAGGTGACTGAATGACCCCCTTAACTAATTAGTGGCAGAGCTGACCCAGATATACATCCTGACTCCCACTTATACACACTCCCCACTAATAAACACTATCTCCTTTTCTTAGAACATGATATTTCTCAACAACAAAAATATGTTGGTCAAGAAAAAGATTTTTGTTAATGACTCCAAAGGTTGTGAGCCTCACACCTTTCATTTAGTCCCATATGTCTGTTTAAGCTAGTCATGTAAATATATAATGGAAAAATTTTAACAGAAAGGAAACAAAGATAAAAACTTGTTGCTATAATGGATTACCAACATGGATTTTCTGGACACATAAATATTTACAATCAAGATGTCCCACTTGTAATCAAAAACAGGTGTCAGATCAAACAGGTTCATTTCAGTAATATTAACCAAGAGAGTTTCCATTTATTTTAATCACCTATTTAAAGCTATATCACACACACACACATAATAATTATATTTATGAAAAGTTGGCTAATATGAGAAAAATATGTTTCACTGATCAAGAAGTACCAATGCAAGTAACTAAAGAAAAGATTTTTAAAAACTAAGTTAAGCATGAAGAAATCATGTCACTTGAGTAGGTGAAGTCAGTTTTAACTGCTAGAATTTAGTATTAGGAAATTTTTCATAAGAAAAAAGATATCTCAACTGGTAATTTCCAATCGTGATTAAAATACTACAGCTGGAAAAATGTACATATTGGAATTCATAAAATTCCCATGAAAACAAGAAAGAAAGTCTTCTTCTTGCTTGCAGCAAATGTGGAAAAGATATTAGGTACTGTCATAATCTCAACTGAAGCCTGGTATCTTTACACTATTACTAATGTGGAAATTATGACTTAACAGGTTAATACAATTGCACAAGAGCAGTATTCATCTTGTAAAATATTAGAAGCTAAGAATCCAAAAGCAGCATTAAAATAATAAAAAAAATCAGTATTAGTACTACTAAATAGATGACATATAATCATTCTTTACAAATATGAAAGAGAAAGTTATAGTTTAAAACAAGTAACAAAAGAAATTAAATGTCTTTAAAAATAAGAACTTGTCCAGACATAAGATAGAGTAATCAGGTCCATGACTGTATAACCATAAAATATGTGGAGTACATTTTTGGTTAATATACTATGAAAGACTGGATGAAAAAAGCCATTAATTATTTTCTTAATAACTCCTATTTTTGATGTTACTTCTCTCAGGAGTCCAGGGAGAAATTATTTTTTAATCTTTATAAAAACATCTTGAATACTCTGAAGAAAGAAAGATACCTCAAAGGACAAATTAATAGCTTTTGAGTATGTGAATACTACCCAATAAACCTAGTCATGAACATCCCCAAACAAGGAAAGAAATAGGAACAGAAAAACCACATATCTTGGATGACCTCTTTACCAAACCTCAGAGAGACAGTGAAAGGAAAAAACTGAGGTAAAAAAAAACTTTGAAAAAATGAGTCATAGAGCTGACTTTCAATTATAAGGATTTCTTTTTCTTTTCTATAGCAAAGTTTATATATTATACAAATGTAAATAAATAAGACTACTGTACTCAACTTTTACTTTTTTTATATATATCTTTTTTATTCCATTGCTATCCTTCCAGTCACCAAGCTATGGATTAGCTATACTAACTTTCAATTTTGTATTTAATTTTGCTAAACTCTTTTAATTTTATTTCTATTTTGGTAAAAGAAAATATAAATACAATTTTCCCCTTTTCTCAATGAAAGCATATCTTATCATGTTGGTAGTAAAACTATTAAACAGGTGTTTCGTTTTGGGGGAGGGATTAGAGAAAATAATCATTTAATAATATCTCATGGTAGGAATTATGGCTTTTATGTTAGCACCCAACCATCAATCTCCTCCATTAGTGTGGAAGTTCTAGAAGGAAACTTGTCTAACTTATTTGTATTATTTAGCTGGTAGGTACTCAAGAAATGTTTGCTGAGTACCTATTTCTTTATTTTACAAAAAATACATACCTAATACGGCTCTGATTATTTGACTATAAAAAAGTCATGAATGTTCCAAAGCAGTTATCAGCTGCCTAACTTTTCCAAACCATTCTTTTCTACCACACACCATTTTTAAAAAAATTGGTAGCTGACACATCTGTTTGATTGTCAAGACTTATCTATATTCTACCAACCTATTCAACCAAACAATTTTGGTGCATTTCATTTTTATTGCCAGGAGTACTGTAAAAGACTTCATCTAGGAAGAGGATGGTGAACATATTGTTGTGAGAATTCTTCCTGAGAAAACAACATCAGCATATCCCTTGGAAACTTAGAGTTTCAAGGTACCAAACACAGTAGAGAAACTCTTTTAACAGTTTTGCAGATTGGTATGGAGAAACAAGACATCTTAACAGGAAGGAGACAAAAGACCTGGGGCTGAATGGTCAAAGAGGAGATCTGAGCACAAACAGAAGTAAATTCATTTTTTTTTTTGGCCCCAGAAGGCCTTTGTAGGTATTTGTCTGTTACTGTTTCCATCCAATGCATATTCGAAATGCCTGCACAGAATGGGACTCTTCTGCTAACCTCTTCTAAAGAGCAGAATTATGTGACTCATTTCTATATTATATCATATTTCTATATGGCTCATTTCTAGTGGTATCTAGCTAAATGTGAGATAACTTTAGATGGCATTCTACAGAGGACTGCATCTTTTTTTTCACTGAATAATTGAAATGGTCATTTTTATAGCAAAATGCATTTGACTTTGAAATGAATATTTTTGGTAAAGAGAACATGGGATGCTTGATCATATATAATTAATCACATAGAATTGAAGGTGGATCAGCCATAAGAAAGAGGTGGTGATACCACATAGGCAAATGAGTAAGGGCCAGAATATATGTTTCAAGGCTGAATCAAACAATGGACCTATCATGAATCTATTTCAAAGAAATCTGTGAAATTGATATTTTGGGGTTGATAGATCTGAATATGAATTGATTCAGTCTCTTACAAGCTCTGCAATCTTGGAGAAGTGATTTCATCCCTGTAAATTCACTTTACACATCTAGAAAAAGGAAATCGTACCCATCTCAAAGGGTTGTTATAAAAATTAAATGAGATTAAAGAAGGAAGTAGATAAAAAGAAAAAGCCATTTGCCAAAATATATATAGTATTACTTCTTTCTCTTCCGTCCTTCCCTCCCTCCCTCTATCCCTTTCTCTCTCCCTCATTCTTTCCTTCCTTCCTTCCTTCCTTCCTTCCTTCCTTCCTTCCTTCCTTCCTTCCTTCCTTCCTTCCATCCTTCCTTCCTTCCTCCTTCTTTCCTTCCTTCTTTCCTTTTACCTTCCTTTCTTTTTCAAAAGTAAAAATCAAAACAAAATTCTGTATGTGGCTAGATGTATTGAGAATCATGGGGGCTCTTTGACCCCTGGATCACTACCCTTAGCTTATAAACACTTTGTTATTTCTCCCATCTTAAAACAACTCTTACTTCTCACTACAGCTACAGTCTATTTGTAAGTTCCTCTTTATAGCAAAATTCTTCCAGCTGAGATTTATCTATTCTTTCTCTCTCACCCTCACTCATTCTCATTTCTCTACTCTCATTCTCTTCTGAATGCATACTAGTCCAGCTATTTTGCCACTACTCCACTTAAATTGCTCTCACAGAAATCACCAATGATAATTACCTTGCTAAATCCAGTGGTGAATTCAAATTCTCATGTTGGTCTTAGTAATATCTAATAGCATTGATCACTCCTTCCCCTTGAAACAATGTCTTCTTTGACTCCCAGGACACACACTCACCTGGTTTTCTTCTGCATCACTGGCTGCTCCTTCAGTCTTCTGATTTGGTTTCTCCTTATCTCCTAACCTCTTACAGTTTACAAGTCCTAGGGTTCTGTTCTTGATCCAGTCTCCATTATCTTCCATTGGTGATGCTATTTAGTTCTGGCACTAAATGTCATTTACATAGGCTTATTATAACTCCAATTTTATGTCTCTGACCCAAATCCCTCCCATGAAATCCAGACCTTTTATATCCAAATGCCTCTTACTAGCATCTCCACTGAATGGCTAATAGATATCTCTAATTTAACATGCCTAAAACCTAACTCCTGGCCTATCCCTAAAAACTTGCTCCTCTGCAGTTTATCTCATCTCAGGGGATGACAGTTTCAACATTTCAGTTGCTCAGGTTGAGTTCTTTTGACTCTTCTTTTTCTCTCACCCCTTCCATCTAATCTAAAAGGAAATTCTGTTGGCTCCATCTTTAGAGTGCATCCAGAATCTGACCACTTCTCATTACTACCACTGCCACCATCCAGGCCCATGCTGTCATCATCTCTCTTATTTTAACAGCTTAATTCTTCATTTTATTGTCTCTCTGGAATGTACTGTTCACAAGCAGGAGGGATCCTTTTAAAATGTTGCTTGATCGAAACCTCTCAGAAACTTCCACAGCATTTAAGTCAAAATCTTTACCAAGGCCCTACATGATCTGGTTTCACTTTGCTCACACATGCACGTGCGTACACACACACACCACACACACACACAGTCACACACGTAGACACACACACAGCCTACACTTTTAATCCTCCTTCCTTGCTTTTATTTCTTCCTACAATTACATAGTTTCTTACTTATTTTGTTTAGGGTTTATCTACCCATATATACAAGAATATAAACTATGTGAGGATGAAGTGTTTATATGTTCTATTCACTGATCTATCCTTTGTGCTTAAAACAGTCCCTGGCACAAAGTACATGCTCAAAAATATATATATTGAATAAATATGATGTCATGAGAACAATACATATTTTCATATCTGACAGACCTGGTCATGCAAAGCAAAATGAAAACTTTACAAAATGAAAATATTATTGACTAATCTAAATGAATCATGTCTTAGTTCTCCAATGTTTCTTATCAAAGCAAATAAGCCAAGTGCCTGATTCCTTCATGGGGGAAGACAAAGCAAATACTTGGAGCATGGATATTAATAGAATTGGATGCCCTACGTTACCCTGGGAAGTCTAGCCCAGCCCACTCTCCCCACTGCCTCTAACCTAGAATGTCTCAGTCCTCATCCAACCTGTCAGGACTTTTTTCTATCATCTACTTTTACCTTGAGATTCCTTATATCAAGGGTCCCCAACCCCTGGGCCACAAACCAATCCAGGTCAATGGCCTGTTAGAAATCAGGCCACACAGCAGGAGCTGAGCAGTGGTCAAAAGAGTGAAGCCTGATCTGTATCTGCAGCCGCTCCCCAGTGCTAACTAGCATCACTGCCTCAGCTCCACCTCAGATCATTAGGCACGAGATTCTCATAAAAGCACTGGTCCTTGGTGACAAAAGGTTAGAGACTGCTGCCCTATACTATTTATGTGCATTATGTCCTTCAATTGTGTGGCCCAGAGGATCACAGTTCATTGTATAAAATGACAATAATTGCAGCAGTAGTAGAAGCAGCTAATGCATATCCAGCATTTGTGTCAAACACCATAATAAATATTTTGCACACATTATCTCATTTGTTCACAGTAGCATGTGGAGGAAGGTACTGTTAATACTGATTTTGCAGAGGAGGAAACTGATACTTAGACTAGGTAAAATAACTCTTCATCTCTACATATTTGATCTCTGTGAGGCCTCTTAATACATCATACATAGTTATTACAATTTTAGTGACTATATTCTTTCTCTATGCTATACTTTACATCTCCATGACTATTTGGCAACTACCAACTTGTATTTCTTAATCCCATTTGCTTTTTCACTCATCCTCCAAACCCCCATCTCATTAGGTAAGTAACTATCAAAATGCTCTCTGTATCTATGAGTTTGTTTCTTTTTTCTTTGTTTATTTTGTTTTTTAGAATCCACATTAGTGAAATCATATGTTATTTGTCTTTGTCTCACTTATTTCCCTTACCATAATACCCTCTAGGTCCAACCATAGTGTTGCAGATGGCAAGATTTCATTCTTTTTTATGGCTGGGTAATATTCTATTGTATATATGTACCATTTCTCTTTTATCCATTCATCTTTAGATGAACACTTAGGCTGCTTCCATATCTTGGCTATTGTAATAATAATGCTGCAATAAATATATGGATGCATATGTCTTTTCAAATTAGTGTTTTGGGTTTCTTTAAATAAATGCCCATAAGTGGAATCACTAGGTTCTTCTTTCTCTCTTGTTATAGTCTTTCTTTTAAAGAACACTTTGACTGGTATTAGTATTACTTTCCAAGCTTTTTGTTTGTTTCTTTCCATTTTCTTGAAATATTTTTTTTCATTCTTTTACTCTCAGTCTGTGTGCATCTTTTAATCTGAAGTGAGTCTCTTGCAGGCAGCATATGTACAGTTCTTGTTTTCTTATCCATTCAGCCACCTGGTGTCTTTTGATTGGAGAAGATAATCCATTTAAATTTAAAGTAATTATTGGCAGATATGTAGTTATTGCCATTTATTATTTTTTTATCTTTTTTTCTTGTTCTTTAAGAAGTCCTTCTAACATTTTTGTAATACTGGTTTAGTGATCATGAACTCCTTTAGCTTGTTCTGTCTGGGAAACTCTTTATCTGTACTTTGATTCTAAATGATAACTTTGCTGGACAGAAACTTGCTCAAGGTTTCTGTTGATACATCATCTGAAATTCTTATGGGAGCACCCTAGTAAGTAACAAGCTGTATTTCTCTTGCTGCTTTTAAATTTTTCTATTTGTCTTTAACCTTTGGCATTTTGATTATGATGTATCTTAGTGTGAGTCTGTTTGGATTCCTCTTGTTTGGGACGCTCTGTGCTTCTTAGACTTGTATGTCTATTTCCTTTGCCAGATTAGGGAAGTTTTCTGTCATTATTTCTTTAAATAGATTCTTGATCCCTTCATTCTCTCATCTCCTTCTAGTACCCCTATGCCTTCATTCTCTCATCTCCTTCTAGTACCCCTGTGAAGTAGATGTTGGTACATTTGATGTTTTCCCAGAGGTCTCTTAAACTTTCCTCATTTTTCAAAATTATTTTTTCTTGTTGCTGTTCCAATTGGGTATATTCTGCTACCTTGCCTTCCAACTCTCCAATTTAGTCCTCTGCTTCATCTAATCTACTGTTGATTCTCTCTAATGTATTCTTCATTTCAATTATTATATTCTTCATTTATGACTGATCCTTTTTTATTTTTTTGTCCCCATTTTAATGTTTTCTATCTCTTAATTAAAGTTCTCACTGAGATGGTTGAGCATTTTTATAATCAGTGTCATGAACTACACATTTGGTAACTTGCTTGTCCCATTCTGTTTAATTCTTTTTCTGAAGTTTTATTCTATTCTTTCATATGAGACATGTTTCTTTGTCTCCTCATTTTGGCGCCTCTCTGTGTTTGTTTCTATGTATTAGAGCTTCTATGTCTCCTAGTCGTGGTAGAGTGCTTTATGTAGTGTGTGTCCTGTGGGGCCCAGTGGTGCAGTCTTCCTAGTCACCTGAGCTGGGTGCTCCAGGTATGTCCCTTGTGTGGGTTGTGTGTACCTTCCCATTGTAGTTGAGCCTTGTTTGCTGTAAGCATGTCAGTGGTAGAGATTGACACTCAGGTTAATTGGTTGTGAGGACTGGCAGTGACTAAAAAGGAGGAGCTGTTGTGCTGCGGTTTACTCTATAGAGTAAGATTGGCTTTAGTGGGGCTTTGGTGCCTATTAAGTCTGCCTGTTGGGAATGCTATTTGTGGTGGTGATTGGGTGGTGCTCTGGTGTGGTCTGAAGCTGGCCACCAGGTGTGTTGGTTCTGAGGCTTCTTGGGAGGGATTCTGGTGCAGGCTAAGGCCAGCTACTACCTGTGTCCTGCCTAGGGCCACTTGGTATGAGCAACAAAGTGATCTGTAGATGATTGCCATTTGTGCTGGGCTTAGAGATGCTTGGGAGAGGCTAAGCTGTGGATTGAGGCTGGCTGCCACTAGTGCTGAACTTGGGGCTGCTTAGCATGAGGTACAGGGCACACTGAGATCAGATGCTGCTTGTTTGGGGTTTGTGAACCTTTGAGAGATTTTAAGAAAAGTTCACAGCATGAGCCAAGAAAGGCCATTTGTGTGGAAAAGCCACTGGAAGCAGCTTAGATGGGCTGGCTATTTGGGTGGGTCAGGGTTTCAGGGAATCACCAGGGCAGGGCCAACAGTCTTAGCCAGATTGAGGGAGGCTCAAATATGGCACCCTCCTATTCATGCAGGCTTGGTAGGGAAAGAGCTAAACAAAGAAACAAGAGCTTCTGCCAGCTCTTCTGTCTTGGAGAATACTATCCTTCCAGACTCCTCCCAAAAGCCAGACAAATCAGTATGTCCGTGGTGCGTTTTAAGCTGTCTTTAAGAGCCGGAGCTCAGAGCAAGTGAGTCCATCGGCAAGTCTGTGCTCAGGCCTTTTAAGAGAAACACTTGGGGTTCTATCTGTCCTTCATCTCACTTGACCACAATCTCTGCTAGTTTTCACAGCCAGAATTTATGAGGAGTTATCTCTCTGGCACCAAAACCCTGGGCTGGGGAGCCTGATGTAGGGCTGGTGTCCCTCGCTCCTCAGAGGGGACATCCATAACCAAGAAAGCCCTCCTGATTTTTAACTGTGGGTGTGAGACTAGCCCATCCTGTATCTTCACCCTACTTACCATTTCTATGTGGCTCATTTTGTCTATCCTTAGTTGCAGGACTTCTGTTCAGCCAGACTTTGGGCAATTCTCAATGATAGCTGTTACGTAGTTTAGTTGTAGTTCTGAATTGATCATGAGTGGAGGTGAGCATGGTATTTACCTACTCCTCCATCTTGACTGAAAGCCTAAATTTATTATAAATAATAATTTCCAAGGTACTTCCCTGGAGGCTCTCATTCATCAGGATCTGGGTAGAGCTGGAAATCTGTATTTTAACAAGGGCTCCAGGCAATTCTTTTTATAAGTCTGGAAAAGACTACACTCATTATTCTGCCTCTCAGTCAGGCAGTTTGATAATTACAGATTGAAAATGACAAAGAGAACTGCTGATTTATAAAGTGCTCCCTACTGCACTTTCCCCTCCTAATCAAGATGAAAGCCCTTGTCAACTGAATCATGTTATAAAATAGGCTGTCACAGATATGTTTGTGATGTTGTATTTAAATTTCATTTATTTCCTATATTAGGAGTAGTCAACTATTTCTTCAGGCTCTCTCCTATTAAGACTTTACTAACAGGATACAAAATATTTTAAGTTTAGTTTTTAGCAGAAATTGTTTACATCATGTGTATTTTTCTTACCTCTCTTAGTATATACCTTGTCCTCTCCCATCTGGGTGTCTAGCAGTGAGATATATCCACTTTATTCCTAGCCCTGAGCTACAGATAATGAAGCAGCCAGAGAAAAGATGATGAAAGGTTTACCCTATGGCCCTCACACAGAAGCAGTGTCTTTCCTTACTGTGACGACAAATAAAGAAAATTTTAATATATACAACCAACAGTATGAACACATGGTACAAATTGTATAGAAACATAATTAAAATAATGGTTAGAGAAAAAAAAGCAATGTGGTATATTGAAAAGGCCACAGACTTTTGAGCTGGTGACACTCAGGAGTAAATCATACTTCTTGTTTGATAAAACCTTAGAATCTTCATTGACAAGAAATGTCACTGAAATAAAATATATTCATGGAAAACATTCTGAGACCAATTGTTGGATGTAAATAGTTTCTGGCTTTAAAATGGGGTTTATCACAAAGGAAGAATTCATAGTTAAGCAGCTTTCTTATTTGGGGCTCTTTTTGTACATTCTGATGACTTGTCTTCTAATCTCTAGAGGAAGAAACTGATTTAAGCTCATTTTGCTTTTTGTCTTCTAGGCTTAAGATCTGTCTCTGGATAGCAATTTTACATGCTAATGAGATGAATCATGAAATGTTTCTCCTATTAATTATCATGTGGATCCACTATCAATTCTACCAACTAACAACATATCAACTTTTCAATCTGTTCTAATCAAAAATCTTCACACACACACACAATTCACGATTAAGAGAGGTAGTTTTTGTTCTCCGTATTATTCTTTCCTTACAAACTACATTTCTTAGTCTTGAATAATGAGCTATAAAATGAGGTCCCTTCAGTTCTTATCTGGACTACACAATCCTTGGCCTTGATTTTGTATTTGACAAGTTGCTTATCCAGTCTGTGTGTCAATTCCCATTGGTAAAGTAAGAAAAGCATCGTGAATAACTCATAAGGTAACTGAGAAGAGTTTCCAATAAAGAACTTCTAGCAGTTTTCAACACTTATATTTGTACAATTTCTAATTAATGCATAGCACTAGGTTTGGTCCAAGAATTAGATTTCAAAAGAGCAATGGAATAATAGCAGGGGTGGGCAGTAAGCTCAATTTTAGTAAAGGCCTATGTGGGTTGAAAGTTTCCTTAGTCTTGAAAGCACTAGAAACACTATTATATGTCCAAATCAAGAGAGTCAAAATATAGGAAAGAGCATTCAAAATGAGTAAAGCATTTATTTAAAATTTGGATGAAATATGACATTATATACTAGTACATACATACATACATACATACATACATACATACATACATACATACATAAAGTGTAACAGTCATAATGAGAAAAAGAAGAAACCAAATTAACAAAAACATAAAATTATTTTGAAAAATTGAGTATAATATTAATATAATCTATTTGATAAAATCTGATTAAAATATTTATTAACAATCAATATTTTGGCTTCCTTAATTCCCCCATTTAATTCATATTTATTGAGCACCTACCATGTACTAACTGCTGGGAAAACAGCTGAAATGTGAAGTTGAGGTCTCTACCTTAATGAAATGTACTCTCAAGTAAAAGAAACTGCTTTAGAATTTTAAAAAATATTTTACAATGTGCTAAAAATATATATTAAATAAAAATATAAATAAACAGTTTCTACCCTTAGCTATTGGTATTCTAAACGACAAAAGCATATTAAATACATTTTGCTAAAATTCACCTTTTAAAAAAAAACTATGATTTTTCTCTTGAAATAAAAGTAAAGACCAGGAGAAAACACTAAGAGGAAAAAGTGTTATTGCAAGCATTTGGTCCAGGGGATGAGGTGGAATGGCTGGTACCATGGGAGTCAGAGGTCTTTTACATGAAAGAAGGCAATAGTATGATATTCCATGCTCCACAACAGGTACAGCAGTGACATCTGAGGAACACATGTATAAATATGTAGCATCTGGGTTAAGAACATGAATTCTGGAGTCAGAGTCCCTGGGTCTTAATGCTGACTTGGAAATTTAGAATCTACACAACCTTGTGTCACATAAACTCTGTATCTCAGTTCTCTCAACTGTCAAATGGAAATAGTTTGTATCTATATGTGGCAGAAGGGGAAAATGCACATAGTCCTTTACTCCTCCCTACATCTAAACCCATTTCAGTGCCTACCATCAAAAGGTGCAATGTATTTCCCCTCCCCTTGACTACAGGCTGGCCTTCTGACTCCTTTGGCCAACAGAATTCATTGGAAATAAAACTGCATCAGTTAGTTCCAAGTCCAGGTATTGTTCTCCTCCACCCTCTTCTAGGCCCCTGCATTTCCCTTATGAACATATTGCATCCATCATATGAACATGCTACTAGATGACGAGCAAATAACACAGACAGAACCAGAGAGCAGGCACAGTGGTCCCAGCTGAGACTTCAGAGATAAAACAGAGCTCAGCTGAGATTATCAAAGCTTCCTAACTGACCCATGGCTGACAGAAGACATGCCAGCTGACCTACAGACTAATGCATAATATTAATTGACGATGGCTTGAAATCACAAAGTTTTAGCATGGTTTTCTTACACGTCAAAAGCTAATTGATACTCATACAGGATGGATGTGAGGATTAAATAAATCCAAATTGTGCCTGGCATATAACAGCAGTATGTAACTACTTGCTGTTATTATTAAAATAAATGAATTTCAAGATAGATACAATTTGCCTAACAACCTCTAAATCAAAGTCAGCTAGAGTTCTTGCTGGCTTTGCATGCTGGTGATGGATAATGGCACAGTGGCTGTGGACATGACATCTAGCAGTCAGGCTCAGACCTCTGAGGTCTCTTAACTTTCTGTGCAAGCGATTTGCATCAGAGAAGAATGCTTGTCTAAACCACCTCAAATTCACTCATTAATTGGCTTGGTGAAAGGAAAAATAAAATGTATAAAGTAAAGGATCAAGAAAAGCAACTATTAGATTATCACTTTTACTTATGATTCTTCTCCATAGTCTGGTGATTATTTCTACTCCCACTAATCATATGCAAGCAACTTCTCAAAGCAAGCAATTCAGAAGTAAATTTGGAAAATAATTTTATGAATATGTTTACTCAATAGTGCCATATTCCTGGGGTCAAGTTAGCAGCATAAAGGCAGTACTCTCATTGGACAGAAGTTTATGGTATTCCCTTGCATTTAAAAGACAATATCATTTTTGATAGCTCCTTCAATTATGTTACAGTTACTTTGTGCTTCATCTTAAACTTTAGTGCCACCCTATATATCCTTTTTATTCCACCGCGATGCAGAGAAATTGTCTTATGAATGTGCATGAGATGAATTGTGATTATACTGCCAAGTTAATTTTATGAATTTCAATACAACATTCTATTTTACCTTTATTAAACTTAGTTCTTGGGAATTTCAAGACCTTTTACAGAGGATACAAATGTCTTTTGGTAACTGCCACCCACATCTTTCTTAATAACATTGGTACTTTAATTAATGTTTTATTTTGTAAGTATAAAAATTCATTGCTGATAACATAGTGTTTCTCTGTGTGTGTGTGTGTGTGTGTGTGTGTGTGTCTTCCTCTTTCTCTCATAGAATTTAATTCAAAATAATTGAGATGTACTTTCTATTTCTCTACCCAATTTAGTGTACTTGCTAAATATAGAAACTTCACATTGAAATAAAGCTTTAATTTAATTATATGTTAAAAATAGGCAAAATTATCTTATTCTTTTTAAAGAAATTAATATATTAGCCATCATTTAAATATATAGAACAACAGCTGTTACACTTCATACTAGAGTCTATCATTCTAAAAGTTTGGTGAATAACTGGTTATCACATACAAAAAACATTTACTGCTCCAAGAACAATGTTACTTGGGAATTTATAGAGTTAGCATGTAAAAAGTTATAAAAATAGTATTGCAAATAATTTTAGCACTAGAATACAATATTTTTAACATTTTTGAAGAATTTATAAATCTTATTGGGTTTACTAATTAGTACATCCTCACTCTGGAATCCCATGTTATTATATCATTGAGAAAAATTCTTTCACCTGTTGGTAAGGCAATAGTCTCATGCAGACATACAGAGGGCAACCTTTTGTGGGTTGGTGAAGAGCTGGAAGGGCAAAGGAGTCTTCCTACATATTCATGAATTGATTTTCACATTGCTTCTCTCTTATGCTGAGGTCAAAATTACATGATACACACACATACATACATACCATGGACCTTTATATATATCATCATCAATTCTTTAGGACTTCTAAAATATTATGAATTCTTTTAAATTCTTTTTTAGAAAGGCATGAGAAAGTGAAGGTTCAATTGGCCTGACTAACCTCACGTTCAAAGAAAACGTATATAGTCTGCCAAACAGCTGGTTCCAATAGTGAGCCAAGAAGAGCTTGAAAGAGATTTTATTTCTCCTGAAATAATAGTAGAAAAATTAAGAGAGAAACCATCAAACATCATAGGATCTGGGTCCTAGACTATAAAAGATTTTAAAGGATAAAACCTGATCATTGTGTTTATATTCTCCAGGCAAAAGACCATGTTAAAATCTAAATCATATGAAATCCTTAAAAGTTCCTTTTCTCACTCAGAAAATTGCCTACAAGGCCCTATGCTACTTGCCCTCCCCACCAAAATTTTGACCTCATCCTCTGTTATTTTCTCACGTTGACCTACTCCAGCCACAATGGCTTCTTACCAAGACATGTTTCTACTGCATGTTTGCATTTGAAGTTCTCTCTACCTAGAATTCCCTGCTCCCACTCATTTCCACATAGCTCATGCCTTTATCTTTTCAGGTCTTTTCTCAAAGGTTACTTCTCAGTGGGGTCTTTTCCTGACCACACTCATTAAAACTGAAAAACAAAAATCTATACAAAGGCCAACAGATATGTGAAAAGATGCTCAACTTCACTAACTATATGAGAAATGCAAATCAAAACTACAATGAGACACTACCTCACACCCATTAGAATGGCTGTTATCAACAAGACAGAAATAAGAAGTGTTGGAAAGGTTGTAGAGAAAAAGGAATCCTAATACACTGCTGGTAGGAATGTAAATTAATACAGTCACTATGAAAAACAGCCTGGAGTTTCCTCAAAAAATTAAGACTAGAGCTCCTCTATGACCCAGAAATCCGTCTTTTGTGTATCTTCCCAGAAAAAACTTGAAAACATTTTTTATAAAGATATATATACCCTTATGTTCACTGAAACATTACTTACGGTGGCTAAGACATGGAAGCAACATAAGTGTCCTCTGATGGATGACTGGATAAAAAAAAAAAATGTGGGCCATATATACAGTGGAATACTATTCAGCCATAAGAGTGGATGAAATATTGCCATTTGCTTCAACATGGATGGATCTTGAGAATATCATGCTAAGTAAAATGAATCAGATGAAAAAACTCAAGAACCATATGATTTCACTCATATATGAGATATAAAACAGAAGGCAACAAACAAACAAAAACCCCATAGACACAGACAACAATACAGTGGGAAGGTGGGTAGGGGTAAATACATGAAGGTAAAGAAGGTCACATATGGTGACAGAAAAAGACTTAACTTTGGGTGATATTGCAATGCAATATGCAGATGATGTATTATAAAACTGTATACTTAAAATATAAACTTATTAACAATGTCACCCCAATAAATTTAATAAAATAAAATAGAAATCTACCTTCTATGTTCTCTATCCCCTATTTTACTTTTTGCAGACCACTCTTCACCTTTTAATATATTCTCTTATATATGTATTTTATTTGATACTTGTCTCTCCCCAGAGCTAACAGCACTGCCTAACACATTGTAGGCACATTATCCATACTGAATAAATTAAATGAAGGAGAAACTGATGTTCAAAGTAGTTAATGATTTGCTCAAAGTCACACCTTGGAATTCAGTAACAGAGAAAGACTAGATGTAATTTTTCTTACATCTTTATAAAATTAAAAAATATGACAGTAGCATGTTGAAAACTTATTAATTTAATGCCAGTCTGAAACACAAGCCTATTAATATTTATATAGACCTTTTCTACTCAAAAAGCAAGCTTACATTAATTCTCTTGTAAATTTTCTGATCACATTATAAGGCATAAATTAGTATCTTTATTTTATAGATTATAAACCTGATGCTCAAAAAGATCAAAGGGAAGTTTAAGTTGAAAAGAAATCTACTAAAGACAGTTCCTGCCTTCTAAAAGAATTATTTTTGCAGAAAGATGGACTGCAGAATTTCATTTGATGATAGCTCTCCTAGTGCCAAAATTTAAAAATACGGTTCATGTGCCTGTAATATTTCAGATAAATTCTTAAGGCATAATGCAAGTGTTCCATTAGTACAGATTCATATGAATTGCATCCCTTATTTTGCCTTAAACTTTTATGAATATAACTCAGAGGTCCGAGGACAGTTGTATAACAGAATCGTTTACTCTTCTTTCTTCGTATTTTGATTTTATGTGGGTTTGCGCGTACATGTGTGTGTATGTGTGTGTAATTTTGTTTTGTTTCAGTCTTCGATCAGTCTTTTAAAAGGCCTAAGCCTACTTTGAACAAATTCAGTTACTCAAAAAAGATCAGTATGCTTAAAAAACAAAACAAAACAAAAACAGAGAAAACAAACAAAAAGAAACAGAAAAGGAAAAGAATGGGCCAATGAAAAAATAATTAGCTGAAAAAGTACAAAAGTTATATGAAATTTTAACAATTTTCAACAAATTATGGCCTGCAGCCGGGATTGATCTCACGAGTAACCTGTATGTTTGTCAATCTTCTGACCTAGGAGAGAAAATCTTAGTAGCCTCTCATCTTACAAATCTGTAGTCAAAGGTCAGGTGGAGAATTTCACTGAGTTCACTATGAAGGTTCCAAAGGAAGCAGAGACTGAAATGGAACAACGAGCTTCATGGAATTATAAAGATGATCTATGGCAATTCCAGGTGCTATGAGTTTTCCTGATAGTCGAGAACCCTTATGATTTGTACTTCACACAGCTAAGGAACAGAGGAAAGAAGAGCCCCACAAAAGTTTATATAGAGTACTGTCAGGGGAAGTCTCTCACTTTTTTGACTGACCATGCCAATTGTTTTCCTTGGTATCCTAGCTTAGATTTTTATCATTTTAGTTAAAAATATCCCAGTACATAAGATGATAGCCTGAGAGCAAACCACCATATGACCACTACATGCTTTAGAAAAATAAAAACTAATCATTAATGAAGTCAATTCAAATATTTTTTAAAATTTGTAATTGAAACAAAAGGGAACAAGTTATAATAGTGGAAAAAAATTCTTGGAGTATTATTAAAGAGAAAATTTTTTTGTTAAACATTCCAAAAATATGATAGGTATTCATGGTCTGTGAAATTTCCACGTGTTTTCCAGTATCTTATAAATGTTCATGTACTAGGTTAGAAACTGGCATATTTCCTCTTAAATGCACCCCAATGAAGCAGATACAAACATCCAACATTTTTGCTGAGTATAGCCCTTACATCTACTTGTAGGGCATTCATAGGCATGTAAAGATATAAAATTTATCAGATTTAATGACTCTGACAATTAGAAAATCTGGGCCTACAAGATATTCTCAAGATACCTTAAGTGAATACCTCTACCACAGCTAGATAGAATACTCTTTTGAAGTCCAACTAAAAATTTTCTCTCATTGCTGAATCATTTATAATAATAATATCATAACTAGAAATTCACAAAAGTAAACTGATTTACAAGTAGAGCCTAAGGTCTTTTCTATGTGTAATGCATTTACCACAGAGACATTTAGTTTTTAAGATCAAGAAAATTTATCTGGGGCAAGAATGTATACTACACAACATGGGTTATTTAAGCACTTATGCACATGCAATATAATAGCACTAACTTTGTCTTTTAAGACTTAAACCATGTATGTCAGTTGCAGAATATTTATAGACAATATATAAACTTACAAGTAAGCATTTTTTTTTAATTGGAGTATTGAAAACTCATTAACATAAGTGGGAAAAAAAGATTTAAAAAATTTCATAGGATTTTAAGCTCCAGAGAAATATCCAGATCATTTCCATCTTCAGTGTCTTAAGGTACCATCACATTTAAGACATTCCAGAGAGAGAAAAATCAATTAGCAACCATTACAGAAAATTATTTAACAACCAGCCCTGAAACTACATTGCAATTATTAATTATAAATTTGATTTTTATGGACTGCTATTTCTGTTTGTCTTTTCTTTTTACAAAAACTAACCAAAATTAAGCTCCTAACTCAGCTAGATGAAGATGAGCAGCAAGGCATTTTCATGTTTAAGAGTTTGGAACATAAAAACTCTATGATCTGGGTTGGTCTGGGAATAAAGATCTTATGGATTTCCCGTTTTCAAAGTATATGAAGAAATTTAAACTTGGTGCCAGAGGACAGAGATGGAATCAAAACCATTATAGAAATTTTCATTACTCTAGACTCTTAATTATGAACATCCTTTGGCATAGTGCTGTAGTGCATGGGAGAGCACAGGGGAGCGTTCTGGTCAACAGAAGTTGAACTGAGTCATCCCCTTAAAATCTGTCCTGTCAAAGTTGAATAATCTCAATAAATTATACCTTCTTGGGTCTTATTTCTCAACCTTTTAATCATCTTTAAGACTTTCCTCTGAACAACTTCCAAACGTCCTTCATTCTTTTCTGGCTTAGTTTTAAGTTACTTAATCAAATATCAAAGGAGGTTGTTGTTAGTCATTAGACTAGAATTTAGAATAATTTCAGGAATAGATATACTTTTAAAAATCATGACTTAAATAAAAGCTATATAAATCAAAGCATTTAGCTCTATCACCTCAATGGAATAGGTTACTTAGTGGAAATTCTTTTGCCAGTGTTTTATTACTTGTAGAAAATAATTTTTACTCAATTATATGTTATAAATTTACTTTATTTAACTGAAATGTTGAGGAGGTGTTGGATTTATTGCAGAAAGTGATTTTAAAAATGAAAGTGATTTTAAATGTTCATTGGCTATACTCTTGTTTGAGGAATACCAATAAACTCATGAATAGGAAAATGCTTATATATATAAAAAAATTAAACATTTTTTATTTAAACATATATCTATTATTGATATGGTCTTTTGATGGGAAGCATACATATTTTTTTACTAGCTCATATACCTATTACTGACATAATCTTTTGAATGGAGGTGTACACATTTTTTTAACACACATACCTATGATGACATTTTTCTCTATGTGATATTTTGATGGAAAAATCTGTAATTCCTTCCTCTCATGTCTACTTGAATAGAAAAAGGAATTCAGCCAACCAACCCCTTTCAGAGGGGTGTCATCTAGTCTATTTTTAAATATTTTTAAAATTTCTAACTCCAAATGCACTTTCAAATGTTCATGGACCAGGCTAGAAGTCTGAAGGTGTTTCCTAATACCCATTAGGGTACTGGGGTGGGGAGGCAGAAATAAAATAGAGAAATGTGGGTTTAGTCTACTCAATCTGGAGAACCATCCAGACCAGCTCAGCCGCTCTGGTTCACATCCAGCCTGAATCTTACGCTTAGTTATGTGGTGCCCAACTTTTTGTTGTCCCAGTCAGGTTATGGAAAGTGTGAAATTGTTAACATACATTTGCAAATTATTTGATACTCCTCCCATCATAAAGAGGAGTCTTATTCCCAAAGTGATTTACTTCTACAAAAGAGAATGTGGCAGAAATTGACGCTGTATGATTTCAGAGGCTAGATTGCAAAAGGTCATTGAGCTTCCAAATGGCTCTCTCCCTTGGGACATGAACCTTGGGAGCCCTGAGCAGCTCTGCAATAAATCCAGCTAAGCTGAATCTGCCATGCTGCAGAGGTATTATGGAGAGAGCACAGAGAGAAAGAGAGAGGTGCTGAGGAGCCGCAGCTATTTTTGTCTCCAAGTCTTTGAGTCTTCCCAGACAATAGCCAGCATCAGCTGCCAGACCTGTGAGCGAACAGCCTTCAGATGGTTCCAGTTCAGCTTTTAAGCAACCCTGATAGAGGAGAGAAAAGCTGTTACAACTGAGCTCTGCCCCCAATTTCAGTTTTGTGAGAAAATTAAATATTAATATTGTATTAAACTACCAGTTTTGGGGGGGCTTGTTACACAGAAATAGATAAGTGGAACATAGACCCTACCCCATAGAAAAAACCAGCTTCACTTAGAAAAATGACTAAATTGGTAGGTAGTCTCCAAACATTTTTGCTCACCCACAATAAATGTTTATTAATTGATGTAACACACTTATGACTACACTAACATATTATGCACAAATACAAACTTTGAGAAGAATCAAATTTTTATTAGAAATAAAAATTCTAATATTTTCTCTCTATCCTGAAAGGATTACCAATTTCACCCAACTTAAAAAAATTCTGGAGTCAGTAAGTAAATTATTTAGATAATAGTTCTGAAGTTCCAGGTATTAGACAGCCTACTAATCAGGAACAGATTTAAAGTGTGAAAGTTTGAGGAAGCATATTGTTCATATAATTTTTTAAATCACTTTAGCAAATATTTTTAGAATAGAAAGGGGCCTTGAAAATTTTAGGTAAAAATTTCTTAACTCTGGTATCAGCTATGCAAGCAATTTGTTACCAATGCCTGTTAAAATACAGCAATTTATGAAGCAATTCCTAGGAAGTCTCTATAATAAGATCTACCCAGTTGCTCACATTCAGTGATGCTTCCTAGAAGCAGACAGCATTGTGTGTTGGTCAGGATCACTACCTTGCAAAGACAGTATGGCTTGTTGATTAAAACCTCTGGAGTATGCCCACTGCTCCTCCACCTACATATTTTTATATCCCAAGGAACTACTTAACTTCTTTAAACATCAGTTTCCACTTCTGCAAATGGGATAATGATGACATCTAATTCATAAGGTTGTTATGAGGATTCGCTGAAGGATATAAAGTTCTAAACACCATGCCTGAACTGGAAGAAGTACTCAATGAATACTAAACATTGATTTTTGTTATTAGTGTTGTTATAGAAAGAAATAAATTTTAAATAATTGAAAATATATGTCCCGCTTATAAATGTTACTCTTTCAGTCAAGATCAAGACAGAAAACCAGCCCAATCCCGATCCCAATCTTATGCTTACACATTCCCCCACTTCTCCACCCAGCCTACCAACAAATTATTTACAAACTGAGATATAGAGAAGCAAAATAGTTTGTCTCAAATAACAAAGCTAGTAAAGGCTGTACTAAAATCACAGAACTTGATACATAACAGAAATACCAATGTATTTTGGAGTAATAAGATATGGTTCATCATTTCCTCATATAAAATCAGAGTCATAATGTACATATTAATGTTCTTGTGTAGTGCAAATTTAAAATATATGTAATATATTTTTGTTACATAAATTTGATGTAGAAACATTATTAGCAGCCAAAGTTATTAATCTAGTTCTAATATTTTTACACCAATATTTTTCAAACTCTAGGGGGTAACACGTGATTTGTGAAATCAGTTTGGTGGATCACAACCAGAATTTTACAAAAATTAAACAGAATAGAATAGAAAATAGCGTTTATTTCTAGTAGCAAGTTTCAAAATTGTTTTGTGAAAGTTTCAAAGAACAATACATATGTGATGAAATAAAAATGTTTTCTCGTAAGACAAAATATTTAAAGCCACCATCCCAGTGGTCCCCAAACTTCTCTATGCCTCAAAATTACCCAAAGACCTGTTAGAAATATAAATGGGCAAGGGGAAAAGTTTCTGTTACAATCTTCTTGAGTGATCCTGATATATGGAAAATTAAGACTCTGCACAGTACCACTTTATGAGACACACAACTGGGTTTCCAACAATAGAACTTCCTTTGCATCAATAACATTTGGTCAGAAGATTATATATTGAGGAATGCTTCAAATATCTGTTGTAGAAAATGAACTTCCAGATACTTGATTAGATTACCAGCCAAAAGTGGGCAAGACTCGATCAATGAGTCCCTTAAATGCTTTCTACTTACCCTACAGAGCACACCATTAACCAGTAATGAGTGAAACCAAACATTGAGATCTACCCTTACTTTCCCACCTACAACTCATACTCTGAATATAAGCTGCCAAGCGTCTTTCATTCATTCATTCCATAAACATTTATTAAGCGCCTACTGTATGCCAAGTTCTGTATTAAGAACTAGGAGTGCAATTGTGAGCAAATTGCTCTTTCTCCTAGAACTGTTTGGGCAGTTTCATTACAGTCCAGGTGACAATGTACAACATTCATTACTTGAAGTACTATGGTTTTAAAATTTTTCAGATTTAAAACATATTACATTTGTTAAAAGAACTTTTCTATCCATTGTTCCATTAAATCTATATAGCAATAGTCTAAATTATGTAGAATTATTTAGTATTAGGACATTTTTATGTTGAGAAAACAAAAATCCAAAGAGGTTAAATACCTTGTCTAAATTATTTATGTTGTATGTGGATGGGACCAGAATTCAAGCCTGAAAGCTTGACCCCATATTCTGTATTCTTTCAACCATGCAGACTTACTGTTGCTGACTCTTCCCATTCCTGGATTGATGATAAATAGAGATGAGAAGCAGAACATAAGGCTTAGTGCATCAGGCTCCCACAAAACCTAGTTTCCTCTCAGTTCTTCTAATTGTCTGATTGAGCTGTAGAAAACAAACTGCTCCAGATATTTCAATCATAAAGAATTTAAATGTAGAAAGAGGGTACTTACAAAATCTTTAAGAAGACTGAAGGAGGAGACATCAGAAGATCCTATTGGACTTTTGGTTTTAAAATCACACCACCACAGCTACAATCTAGAGCTCAAAAAACTACAGCTGTCCCCAATACATACATCTACAGGAACTTGCTTATGGGCACCACAATGACATAAGATAGGCCTCTCTACTACATCTCCTGCCCGTATCTCCTTTTGCAAAATGTAAATTGCAACCAGAGCCTCTGCTCAAAGAAAGTCTAGAAAATGCAGTTCTTTGTCTCTTAATTCCTAGGACATAGAAGAAAGTACAGAAAGATGGGAAGAGATGGCAAGTGCCAAGCACCAATATTCAACACTAATTTTTCTTTTCTCAATACTTTTTCTGTGGCTCTCATCCTCCCTCAATCTCTCATTTCCTCTTTAAATCTAACTCTATCTCCATGACATGCTGAAATAATCCCTTAATGGTCTCTTCCTTACCTCCAGTGACAATATTGCATTATAGGATGCAAACCATATTACCTTCTTTCTCCTTATCTGACTCAGCATTCTACCTGCTGCCAAATCCACTCCATCTTTGAAATTTAATGAAATACCTACCACCCTACAGGAAATGAGACCTATTCTCTCGCACAGCCACTTAGGGATCAGATGAGACAACTGGAAATAAAGAAAAGGTGGTCCCCCAAGGAGTGAACCTTGACCAGTGGAAAACGAGAGACAGAGAGAAACCAGAAAGATAAATTCCCCTTTCTCTTTCTTTCTCTTCCTTCCTTCCTTCCTTCCTTCCTTCCTTCCTTCCTTCCTTCCTTCCTTCCTTCCTTCCTTCCTTCCTTCCTTCCTACCTTCCTTCCTTCCTTCCATTCTTTTTTCTGTGTATTACTCCAAGGTTGAATGAGTCCCTGCAAGCCTTCTGAATTCTCTCTGGCTGACTGAACAAGCCTGCTGAATCACTTGCGTCATTTTGTGGAATCTTGTGATGTAATAGCCAATGTGGTGATACACTGTGTAGCAATGAATCACACCTGCTCTTTAAGCCAACAGCCTATGATTGTATCTGGCAAATAAACCATTAGGACCATAATCATTGCCTCAGGCTCTGCTTTCTAGTGGGTCTAGATAAACAACATAGATTTGGCACTATTAGCATCTGCAAAGCAAGGTTTCTGAGGAGAGATGTGCTTTAGAAACACTTTATAAAAATTATAGATATTCTTGCTTTACTTGAGGCTCACTAAATAAAAATTGCTAAGAGTGGGACCTAGGCATGCATGTGTTTCCTTAAGCACCATTTTAGTACATCAATTATTACTAGTAAAGAATTAGAATCCAGGTCCAGATCTGATCTTATACCCGCATCCCCCAACCCTGACCCTGAACTATCTACCAGGTGATAAAGAATCTTGTTGACATTGCGTATCAAGAAAGTCTTATAACATCATTAAGCAGAAGTCACAAATTGGAAGACAAATGCTAAAAACATGTTTGGGGTGGCCATAACTATACAGGTGTAATAAGCCTACAGCACAAGAAGACTAATGGACATTTTAGGAGTTATAGAAATTTATTCAGAGTTTTGTAAGAGGTAAGTATGTTTCATTACACTTTTTACCTTTCCTTTCAGACATTTGCTTTAAAATTAAAAAAAAAAAAAGGTTCAAAAGCAGCCAGCTGGTAGCATGCATTGTCAGTAAGAAGTGATGTAAGCCAGGCTAATTGATCACTTTTTAAAGATTAAGTGGCCCATTCTCTGTAATAGGACATAGAGAAAACAGCTTTGATAGCACTGAAGTAGTTTACTAAATTCTGACTGCCAACTGAAAATTTAAATCATGCTTATTTTTCATAAGGTAATCCACTCACAATAGGCAATTTATGTGATCTCATCCTGTAAGAAAAGCTCTGATGCCCTTCCTGAACCTTTTACATATTGTGTTGCTATGATGCACCTGCCTTTTAGATAGATGGTTGATAGGAGATAGGTTTTGGAGGGACCTGGAGACCAATTTGCCTTGTGTGTCTCAGGCAGAAATAGACTCTACTTCCATGTAATCACTGAATGAGTTCTGAAGACCTTTATGTCTTACATACAAGCTCATTTCTCTAGGTCTCATTTTTCTTACCTTAAAAGTGAGATACTTTTAAATTAATTCTCAAGATTATTGTGATGATTAAATGGAATATAATTATTTTATCGAACTGAATATATACTACTGATATTATACATTATATGTAAGGCTTGCTATAAGGAACTATTTACATTGTATAGCCACTTTTTTTTCTTAGGGTTCACACTACCTCAGCTGGGCTGCTACTTTCTAGGTTATATGTTTTCTGCTGCTCTTAAGTATAGAGGACAGACAGAAACAGTG
The DNA here is from genome assembly GCA_004027375.1 of Macroglossus sobrinus. Taxonomy (NCBI): domain Eukaryota; kingdom Metazoa; phylum Chordata; class Mammalia; order Chiroptera; family Pteropodidae; genus Macroglossus; species Macroglossus sobrinus. Next base: position 1,300,260 of record PVKZ01000129.1, read on the forward strand.
GCACTGCCAATACATAGCCAAGGGCGAGAGGTGGGTGGCTTGGGGATGTTAGAAGAAAGGAAAAGAAAGTTGATGACACACCATGGAATTTTCCCACTTCTCTTCCAGCTGGATAGCTGAGCTCTTTTAGATTCCATTTCCTACTTAGTGAAGTAGGAAATATAATGGCTACCACTATTGTGTTTGGGGATTAAGGAAGATGATGTATGTAAAGTGCTAAGCATTCTGACCCAGAGTAAGAACTCAACAAATGTCAGATCCCTTCCTGTAGGTGGCCTGTAAAGATCACACAGTGCAGAAGAAAACAAAACCAAAAACTTCTGATGGAGTCAGAATTCTGGTATAGTAAAAATAATATTGACAGTCATCCTTTTTCAGAAATGAGGAAAAAGTATCTCTTCATATGCTCCTGTTTTATAGATGCCCTCAAGTGGCTCCTAAAACCTAAGTTGATTCAGAAGCTCCTACCTTCTTTATAATGGGAATTTTACATGAAATCCTCAGTATGTTTTATGAGATATATGATACAGTTTCATTTTTCTTTATCAGTCTTCTTCCTTTCTTAATGGGAACTGCCATGGGTCAAATGGATTGGGACTAAGGACAAGATCCAGATAACTCAAGCTAGTTTTATGTACATAAATCCAGTAATTAAAGTTTAAAACTAATTTTAAATGATTTTTTGAAGTCCGGCATCCTTATTGCACCAAATATCTAACTTGGCAATTATAAAACGGCACCTAAAGTCAGAAGCCTTTCTATGGCATTATGGTAGGCATAGAATCTGACAACAGGACAGCATTCTGAAATTGGGACCACTTCCCCTAAAAATCAATACGAAATGGACACAACTGGTATAATATCCCAGGGCAAGACTATTTGTTCTGTAAAGCTTGACTAGCTAAGGATGACAGTAGAGGTGCTGACTGTCTCTTTTGAGAAAGGGCTGATGAACAGACCACCCTTTATACATTAACCTTCTTCAAATAGCAAAGTACATTTCCCATCTAAAGACCCACTACCCTTACTTAAAATATGAGAAAGAGCTCAGTCTTTGTGTCCTGAAAATGCTCAAGGATTCTCTACTTCAAAGAGATGTAGCAGGTGATGAAAAATAAAGAGTGTAGTCCCTGCTCAGGACCACTGTAGTCTTCACTTTACCAGGTTGTCAGGTTTGGTTTGGAACAAAGAGAATAGACCACGGGCACTAGATGTGCTTCCTGTTACTCTTGTCCCTGAACACCATGTCACATAAATGGTGTTAACACAAGCTGACCTACTGTCCTCAACTGTTCAAATTCAGGAACCATGAAGAGTTATGAATACTTCTGCCCTAAACGTCTCCAACTGAGTCTGTCTCTCTCCTATTATTTAGTGCTTTAAGACTAGAATTTCTCCATCTGGGTTCTTCTCCATGCTCTTTCAATGAGCAGGCAATCTCTGAGATCCTTCTCTTATGTTTAACAGTGTTCCTGATCACTCCACACTCTTTTTATATCTCCTTTAACACTTTCCCAATAAGATATTTCACCTCACTTCTCACTTAAACCAAATGGGGTTCATTCATTCATTTAACAAGCACTTCTTATGTAGCAGGCACTATTTCAGACACTAAGAACATATTAGTAAATTTGGCCAAGTTCTTGCCTTTATGAAATTTCATCATATGGTGACAAATAAATCACAAATAAATCAATTTATAATACAATTTCAGACAGCAATAAGTGTAATGCTAATATACATCTAAAATAAGGATAAAGGTTTAGAGAGTGACTTGGTAAAAATATTGGGATGAAGCTATTTTAAGTAGGAGGATCAAAGAATATCTCTCTGAGAAAATAACATTTCAACAACAGCAGCAACTATTACTACTACTACTACTACTCATAATAATAATAATAATAATAATAATAATAATAAAAGTGAGGAAACAAAAGATATAAAAATCTGGAGTATGAGCTTTCCTAGGAGATGAAACAACCAGTAGATGTTCTAAAGTAGGAATGAGTTTGTCCACTCATATTGTGGCAAATTTCTTAATTCGCTACTGCTTTGAGTTTTGTTTTTTGTTCATATTTTGACGTCACTTTTCAATTAAATCTGCTAGTGAAAAGAAGCCAATTTTGTATAACTATTTGTAAATACTCAGAGTATCAAGCAAAGGGCATGAGAAAGTATTTATTAAATGTTTTGATGATAGTGAAAACTACAGATTTCTCCTACCCCAAGTAGTCCAGGGGAGTGCATAAATAATCAGTGACAGTTGTAAATGCTCTTTAAGTAAGACCTCTACCCCAACTAAATAAATATCCAGACTGTACACAACTAGTTTTACACAAATTATGAGGGGTAAGGTCTGGGGTGCATTTGATGCATTTGAAGCATCTGGGAAAGAAACTTTCTTTTACATAATTGGGGAGGGAATAAGGTCCAGAGTGCATTAAATGCATGTTGCATTTGGTGCATTTGAGGCATCTGAGAAAGGGACTTTCCCAGATCTGGAAAAAGCAGCAAAGATTAAATTATAATAATATCAAGATGACATTTAACCAGAAATGGTTACATAGGAAACATTCAAGGGAATTTCAGTGTGCTGCAGCAAACATTATAGGGCAATAAAATATCAAGGTGCATTCTAGTTAAGTCCTAAAGATTTTTGCAGCAGTTTTGAAAAGAGAATACGAGTGTCCAGAAGCTCAGAAATTTTTTGTTTCCCTCAGTATAAATTGCAAAACATCTACCTTTATTCTTTGCTGCAAAATAAGCAAATGGCCAGTGCCTGTCTGTCTACACAGGGGCTACCTGTGGGGAGCTTTACTTCTCAAATCTCCTAAGAAGGCACATTTCAAGGGCTATTACTCTCATTCAAACTCTTCATTAGTCCACAAGGCTCATGCAGAGCTAAGCCTCATGAGTAATTAATTGCAGGTTAACTGAAAAAACTAATTTTCAGCAAGTAAGTTCTACTTGTAAGTGGTACCTAGCCTTCTAAAGAGCAATGGACCAGGCTTTTTACTTCTTTTGAGTCTCAGAGTCTACACAGGCTAAACATATAAAAGGCAAGGCATTCAGCAAATATTTAATGAATGAAACATATTTCAAAGGGTTTGTTGCTATGAGTACTCTATGCGAATGCAGTGTTTAATAGTACCTAAAGATAGATATTAATAAGTTATAAAGTGTTCTTGATTCATGCTGTAATATGATTCTTTGCGGCCATATTTTGTAATCCTATATAGGTTATAGGGTTTACTGATAAAATATAGGATGACTCCCAGTCAAATTAGAGTTTCAAATATTTTAATAGTTTTTCATTATTCTCTATTAAAATGAAGAACATATGAACCATGGTATTCTTGATCTTATTTGAAGAGATATTGAGGAAGAAACTCCAGAGCATATGCAACTCAGGAATAATGCATAGAATGGCATTATCAATAGTGCTTAGTGTAGTTCATTAGGCTGAATTTTGCTAAGAGAAGAAGAAAAAATAAATAAAAGAATAGGATTTCAGCTGTTTTCTAATGATATGGCCAGATGATGCCACAAAATCTTGGCATTACTGATAAGTACACACTGTGCTGGAAAATCAATAGTTTCTCAAGGGGATCCCGAGGGAAACTTTCCATTGTGGAAGTTACAAATAACTGAGTCCCATATGCCTAAATCTTCAGTTCAGGGTGCTTCATGTCCCTAAGCAAGAAAGCATGGGCCTTGCCCTAACTTCATAAACTGCTAAATTTGAATAACATTGCCTTTAAAAATTACTAAAGGTATTTAGTTTGCAAAACAGCATTTTTAACCATTTCTAATACCAGTGATCAAGTTGAGAAAGTAAATATAAAAACAAGTGTCTCTCTGCTTAAAAAAACAAACAAAAACCTCATGCTAAATAAGCTTAGGTAAGCAGATGAATTATGGAAGTGGTTATTTGTATTAGATAATAATTCAACACTCCACTAAATATTAGCCTCCCCTAGCATAAAAAAAAAATACATTTAATTTACTCCCTCAAAAAGAGTTCCTAAACAACTTTCCAGGCTTCCCTGTATTTCTAGGCTACAAAAGTTTAGCCCTTTGCTCATTTTAATAGTCCATGCTTATAAATATCTGCACAATAATTTGTAGTTACATTTAATTTTCTCCTTCCTTAAAACTCTAAGGCAATGTGAATTCCTCCTATTATTTTATAGGCAAACATTGTCTACAACTCAGCTCTCTTTACTCCCCTTCCTTTTCCCTAAAACTTGTAGGTAAAGCTTCTCTAAAACTCTGGAGTACAACGCTCATTTTATTTTCACTCCATCATATGCTCTACTAACACTTTAAGTGCAGATGACATTAAAAATAAAATTTACTATTCACCATTATTTTTACAAAGGGGTCGGTCACTTCTCTAGAAATACCAAGGAAGGGTCACTCAGTCTTTATTTTTTAAATAAACTTTTTTATTTGACGATAGTTTTAGATTTGCAGAAAAATTGTGAAGATGTTACAGAGTTCCCATATATCCCATACCCATTTTCCCCATTGTTAACGTCCTTTATTAGTATGGCATATTTGTCATAACAATAAACAATACTGAAATAGTAAATAATACTTTATTTACATTTCCATAGGTTTTACTTAATATCCTGTTCTGTCCCAGAATACTACATAACATGTAGTTGTCATGTCTCCTAAGGCTCTTCTTGGCTGTGGCAGTTTTCAGATTTTCCTGGTTTTGATGATTTAAGAAGTATTCATCCAGTGTTTTATAGAATGCCCTCAATTTAGATTTGTCTGATGCTTTTCTCATGATTCGACAGAGGTTATGGGTTTTGGGAAGGAAGATCACAGAGGTGAAATACCATTTTCATCACATCATAACAACGATACATGCTATCTTCATGATATATCAGTATTGATATTGACCATGATCATCTATGATTTGTCAGGTTTCTCCAATGGTACGGTTACTCTTTTTCCTGTATTGTATACTTTGGAAGGAAGTCACTACACACAGCCCGTACTTAAAAGGTAGAGAGTTAAGCTCCACCTCTAAATAATCTCTATAGATTATTTGGAATTCTGCACAGGAAATTTGTCTCTATCCCATTTATTCATGAAATCATCTTTCTATCTGTGTGAACTCATGGATATTTTATACTTTGGGTTAAAATCCAAAGCTACTTATTTTGTTGCTTGAATTGTTCAAGCTTTGGCCATTGGAGCTCGTTCAGGTGGTGTCTGTGTCCTTTTGACATGCTCCTTATTGGGGTTTTTGTTTTGTTTTGTTTAGAATATCTTTGCTTTCTGGAACCAAAAGATGCTGCAGTTTCCTCTGGTATATTACCTGCCCCAGCCCTAGATTTAGCCATTTGTCCATTTTTTTTTGATGCTTGACATTAGAAACCAAGATTTAGAACTTGCTGGGTGACAGCCACTGTGATTTTAAAATCATTTCTACCTAAATGTATTTCTACCTAAATGACATTCATGTCATTTATTTCAAACTTGATTCTAAGAAGGAAATTACAGTTTAATTTCTGAAGTATTTGATAATTTTAACAGTTCTTATTCTACTTTATATTTAGAGACTATGATTTTAATTTGGTTTTGCCTTTGGGTATTAATTTTTGTCTTTTGTTTTTCTTAAAGGAATTGAATGTTTAGGGAATGATTCCTAAAGAAAGAAAGAGTGAGTTACTTCTCTCCAGGCTTAGCTAAATGCAGCCTGGTAATTGAAATAGTAGGGTGCATCTAAGCCTAGAAGGAGCTTAATATACACTGCTCTTATTCAAACCTTGTTTAAAAAGAATTACGATGACTACAGACATGAGGGACTAGTTGTGGAAAGGACAAAGAGCTTGCAACAAATAAAAAAGAGAATGACACACAAATACCATTACCAAACCAAAAACCATCTTGCATTTTTATGATGTATATGTGAGGGAAGCTGGCCTTTAATACCAGGAGTGACCTATTTATGTAGTGTCAAGCATGCATTCTATCCAATGTCAGGACTTTAAATGGTTTAAAACCCACAAGTATGTCCTATAATAGCCTGGGCTAACCAAATTCTCATGCTACTAGTATTGAGAATGTCTCCAAAATTATACCAAGAAACATTTAATAAATAAATGTATGTCCGCTGGTGATCTGAACAGATGAGATTACATGAAATGCTAGTTAAAATGGTGATTTCTTTGCACCCAGCACATGTACATACATAAAGTATAACACATTAGATCCTGATTGCTCTTCTTTCTTTTATTCCAAATAACACTGTAAAGCCCCAAACAGTTTATACATCTATAAGCACAGGTGACTGAATCACAGCACTAGGGCTACTCATGAAAACCAAGGCCCACTCAGGGCAACACTCTACTGATACTGGAAAACAGCTGACTTCTGAGTCACTTAACATGGCTAAGTTAATGCAAGATAAAATATTTTGGCACCCATTGGTTAGATTCTTTTGGAGCTAATTGAGGCAGTCAGAGATGGACTGGCTGAAAGCTGGATGTTTTAATTTATTGTACTCCAGTCACAAAGTTGCTGAAGGCTGGTCTTCTCCAAATACTGCCTTGACTTTTGCCATGGACACAGTTTGGGATTCAGAGGATGTGATCTTTAGCCAATGCAGACACCAAAGACAATAGACACAAATAGAAAAAAATAACTTTTTTTATTTACCAAAAAAAAATCCAAATATTGGATGCTGTAAACAAAATTCACAATCTGTTCCCTCTAGCACGGATTCAAATATGTCAGTTTTTAAGAGTCCAATCTCCATCAACTCCTTTTCTGCCTGTGACACAGTCTAAAGTTGAAATATTCCAAGAGTGACCAAAGATTCAGCTTGCTGAAATAGGACGTCTTAGAGCAGACAATGGTTGGAGAGAGGTTGGAAAGAGAGCCAGCAGGCAGAGCCTCCTCTATTTTGCAAGGCTTTTGCAGCAAGTCTCACCAAGTTACCTTGACATCTTCCAATGCTGTACTTTTATCATGTACTTTGTTAACAGGCCATTATTACAATATTACACAGAGATTCTTTCTTAGCACTGAAAAGGCTATGCTATAAAAAATCTTAAAGAAAGATTATATTCAAATAAATGCTATATATAAAATTAATTTTGGGGGCTTTTTCATTTCATCTAACACATTTTGTCTTCAAACAAAAAAAAAGCTTATTTTTGAACTGCTGACAGCTTTCAACAGAATACATTTCATTTACAAAATAGTTCACAATATTTATTTGACAAGCATTGCATTGAAAACTTTATGCACAGTAAAGCAACCAACGATAAGTGAATAGAAAGGGGTGGCGAAAACACTATGTTCACTTTTCTTCGAATTTCTTCTTCGACTTGGCTAATAGATATCCTTTCATCCTTGCATTTTTTGGTGACATATTAAAATAGTCTACCCAATACCAAAGTAAGCAGATAGTTGATCCTATTTCTAGAAGGGAAAAGAAAAGTCCAACCAATGTACGACTTCTTGAAGAAACTAGATTTACTGCAAACGTAAATTTTTTCAAAGGGCATTGTCACAGGTTAAGTGTTCTCTGACATGCCAGACTGGACAGGTGAAAAGAGCCTCCAGAAGATAAAACTTCTTCCTATTTTAAAGTAATAGCACACTTGGCCAGATAAACACAAAAGCAAGCAAATCACAGGCACTAATCAGGAGTTGAGAACTGTTCTTTTCTCTGACCTATACACATAGATCTCTTTCACCAGACATTCAAATTTTTAGGCCACACATCCACAAAGAGAGACATATATTCCACTGTTTGTTCAACTACATATGCACAAGACTATAGTACATACAAAATAGAAATAAATTATATAAGTTTTAAAGTAAATGCTGAAGGTTGTCTTGAGTACAGTCTGTTCTATCTGAATGCCAGGTGCTGGCACTTTCAACTATGCTACCAACCCTGGAGTAAGCAAGAACATAAATATTTAAGAAAATAAATGTAAAGTATAATATCAAATAAGGCCCCTCCAAACAAAAATCTGTGTCATAAATTAACAACAGCAGGTTGTTGGTAAGGCAGAGCCAGAGATCTCCAGATTCCTTTTAAAATAGTGGACGAATCATTTGTCAAGAGTTAGGATGAGAAGGAAGAAGGCAGATCACCAGGCTGCTCTGATGTTCCCAAGCATTCTCTTAGTTTTAGAAAACTTTCATATAGGTAAGAAGGTAGAGCTCTGGTTTCTGACAGCTAAGTATCAGGCTTATTCTGCAAATAAAATATTTCCTGGGAATTCACAATTAATTTTTCAACCCCAGGGCTGGAGTGAGGGAGACTGAGCCAACACGGGAAAAGGAGGAGTTCCCTAGGAAACAGTGAGTGGCAGTGCAATAGCTGGGAAGAATTCACAGGGAATCTGCTACAGCAACCCCATCAAGTTCCTGTTAAGGATTTAAAAAAAAAAAAAAGACGTGCAAAAGGTAGTTCAGGTGATTAATTTAGCACTGAGCATATAAGTGATGCCCAGATAACAAACAAATTACACTGCCAATAGGGTGATGCTATTTTCTTCCTCAATCCCTCTTTAACTGATCACAAAAATCTGGTTGGTTCTTCAAAGAAATTATCATAATAAGCAGTCATTCATTAGAGTTGATAAGGATTATTCAGCTATTTCAAAAACAAATGAAAAGTTTTTATGTGTTAGTTTTTTTTTTTTTCCTTAAAAAGATTCATTTTCAGAGACCAATGTCCAAAGAAATTAAAGGCTAGGAGAAGGAATGGTATTATGATTAGCGGTTACTGAACTGAAATAATAATGCTAGTTCATTTCACAAAGGTATAACAGGTCTCTTGGGAAAGAGAAAATAAAGTTGGATTTGATTCAATGCAATGATTGAATTTAAAGTACAGTACTAAATATTTAAATGCAGTGTGACAACCAGATCAAAATGTTTCATATTGGCATGAATTTATAAAATTTTATATATAATATATATCTCATAAATACATTTTATGCAATTGTGCAAATACTCTTTAAAAAGGGTCATTTCACATTTACTAAATTCTAGTGGTCCTGGAATGCAGAAGGCAATCATTAAAAAATTCATTTAAATATTAATAAGTAGTGTTATGGTCACCAGAAATTCTTTTAGCAGTGAGGGATTTAAATAGACTATCTTAATCCATGATCCACTGGATTATACACCATGGAAGCATGCAAGTATTACAAAAAAATAAAAGGGTTCAAACTGTAGAAATGGCACTTCAATATAAAAAAAGAGTGCTCTGACAAACAAATATTCTCCCATTTGTGGAATTCTATGGCTCACAAAAAAAAAGGAAAAAAAAACTCACTAAAAATGTATAATCTCTGCTCTTCCTATCAAATATATTACTTGTTTCCCTCCTTCATTTGCTTTAATATTTTTAGATGTGGGTTTTAATTCATCACTGCGATATGCCCACGTCTCATGTCATCCTGTTGAAAACATAAAAACACAGTATTTAAACATCACCTATTTGCTACATTATTCTAGACCATAGTCAATGTTTTGTGTGTATATATTCATATCACAAATATGTATATATACACACATAATATACACACATACATATGTACCTATAGTATCACACCAACAATGTTAACTTTATACAAGTATTTGCCAAGAAAAATAGGGCATTTCCTCCACCATTCACAAGCTTATGTGTTATTTTCCTCTTTAGTCCCTGATAAAATAATCATTAAACCATAAAAATTTTCCACTTTGAATTTTCAGAAGGCAACAGGCACTTTAATGTCTATTGGTGTGTAACAAATATAGTAACTCTTTATATAATCTACTATAGCTCTTCTACTTGGGTATTTTTATCTGTTAAATCTTTGGTCCTTGAGCATACTCTTTGCTACAGCTGTTTTTGCTTGCATTTTTGCATTTTAAAAATGCGAGCTATGCACACAGCTGGAAATAATGGATTGTGTCATCATAAATGCTGCTGTTTTTTATGAAAACTGCATTAACCTACTACTGTTCATTCAGAGCAAGCCGTTTCTGTTAGCACAATAGAATAGTTTCACAGAAAACACTTGCTACAAGACTCAGGTAGTAATTCCAATGTTGGAGTTCCCCTTCTTCCTGTATTGTTACTATCTGAACTCCTGATTTGATAATTAATTTGGGTGAGACTATTTTTCTCTTATTTCTCATTTTTTGAATTCTATCTTTTAAGAGATTTTTTTTTTTCTTATGGCAAAGCTATGGGAGCAAAGTGCTGCAAACCCATATTGTCATCAAGCATTTTTTCCTGTTATTTTAGGACAACCTGCTTGCTTTCAATGACAGGTCTCTTTTGTTGCAAGATAGAATCCAACTGGGTAGGAGGATCAAGTGGGTGGGTATTCTTTGAAGATATGCTCCAATACCTACAAAAGTATCCACAAGCTTTGCCAAGCTTAAAACCAGGAGCAGATAATCATTGCACAAAATATATCCCTAATCAGGGCTGGGTCACTCAGCCTTTTTTTCTTCTTTTCTCTATCTTGTCTCAAATGGCTTCCCCATAGAACATTTTAAAATGATTCTTAATTGCAGGGTAGCCAAGTGGAATATGTCTGTTGCTGGCATGTGAATACTGGCTGGACTTGTGCAATATAGTAATTGCTAAAGTTGGCATCTGCTACATAAGGGGCTGGCTGGTAATAGCAAGTGACATTAGCCACATTAGGAATGACATTTTGGTCAGCTAGCACCCGGATAGCCAGCATTGTGATAAGGTTTAAAGTCTGTCTTCTTTCATGTCCCATCAGGCATACTGTACTCTCATTCACCACTCCATGAAGGGTCATGAGATAGTCATACTTGCGGTCTTCCAATCCCACGAAGTGGTTCTGCAAATAAGACTCCAGTTTTCTCTGCTGCTCTCCAATGTCTGAGAAGTCGATGAAAAACCTGGAACACATATACCTCTGAAGGGTCTTGATCTCATCAGAGGCGGGCCTAAAGCCCCTCACTAAGAGGTTGCAGTACTTAAGCAGGCCTCCCCCTCTGATTTCCTCTGGGTTCCTGGTGGCAATGATCTTGTTACAAAGATGATCAAAAGCTTCATGGAAATCACCATAGACGCTCTCACCGATTATCGTGGGGTGAAATGTTTCAGTCATTGGGTTCTCCGAACATTCATAAAAGAGGAGGAGAGAGTCTAATTTGATTTGAAAAGAATCTACACTAAATTCAAATTGCCTCCGGAGGGAATCCACAAATTTCAGTTCCACATTTTTGCCACTGTTGTTTGACAGGGATATAAGACTCCATCGGTCGGAGTCATTGCACACTTTAACCATTTTCTGCACATAAGCTTCCTACAATTCAAAAGATAAAACAAGAAGATGAGCATACCTAGAAAAAAAAAATAGATAAATACATCCTTTTTACAGATGAGATTTATTTTGCTCCTTTTGTCACGTTTCAGCAAAACACTACCTACAGGCTTAAACAGTCTTCAGAAAAAAAAAAAAAACATTTAACGAGTGGTTTTAACTGTCTGGGAAAGAGACTAGAAGTAACAGTTTGAGGCTTTTGGCAGATGTATCACAGTATTAAGAAGTTCTGTCACGTCTGACTTTTGAAATGTTATTTTTTTTAAATGGTCTTACAGGTATAATATTCACACAATAGCTACACAATATTCAAAAGACAGAAGAGCATACACTGTAAAATTGGTCTGCCTTTCACCCTTATCTAGTTCTCCCTCATAGGCAACAGATGTGATCAGTATCTTGTATGTCCCTCTAGAGGTACTCAGCAGTTATAATCAAAATGAACTATATTAGGACATTCTGGGAGACTGATTCTTCAGATAATTTTATTTGAATGTATAAAACGCGCTTTGAACCAAGTGGGAGGGAGGAAGGACCCACTATATCCTTAATACATGAACCAACTCCGGAATCACCACATATATCCTCAACACATGGAGTCAGCTAAATGCAGCTAGGCAATCTATTCACATTTTCCAATAGGATAATAAGCCCACTTGTTTCTGCTTCAGGCTGCTATTTTCCCAAAGATTAGATCATAAAATGACTCAAAAAGAAAAATGATTTCCATCATTTCATTCTTCCACTTAGAATCTACTCTAGACAATACTCAAGTGAGGAAAGCCAAGAGTTAAGAAATAAGAAAAGGGAAGAGGGAGGGCAGAGGAGGAAGAAGACTTTATGGCGCTGAAGCACCAAGTAAAGTAAATCACGCAACACTGTCCACGCACCTTAATTTACTCTTTTTTTAAAAATAAATAAGCGCTCCCAAATCTGTCACGACCGCAAATTTGTGGCATGAAACGCAAGCCTCTCTGGAAGCCCCTCTCCCCTGGCCCGCCGCACCCCAGCCCAGCCCCAGCACGGGCCCAAGCCCATGTCGGGTGTCTTTACCTTGAGCGTGAGAGGTGTGATCTTCTCTTTGTTCACCCCTTCCGGTAAGAAGTCCAACAGGCAGTCCAGCACGACATCCTTCACAGTCTGAAACTCCTCTTCCCCGCGCAAGTCGGCGCAGAAGATGAGGTCCAGGTCCTTGTAGCCCAGGCCGCTGTCCTGGTGCAGGACATGGCTGGCGGCTGAGCCGTTGAGGCGCACATCGCGGACGCCGATGCACTTCTCCGCCAGGCGCCGCCGCACCACCTTCACGATCAGGCTTGGCTGCAGCTCGAGCGTGGGGAAGTTGCCGCGTCCGTGGATCGGGATGGTCTCGCTCAGGATGCCGTCCAGCCGCTGCACTTGCTCCCAGTTCAGCACGTTGCAGTGCGCTGTGGGGCTTTCGCAATAGTCCAAGCAGTGCCCGCCGACGTCGTCGCCGCTAAAGTCGGCGCCCAGGGGGATGTAGGAGCCGCTGGTGAGCTCGTCCTCTGCCATGGCAAAGTACCCTTCGCCTTCCGCCATGAAGTGCCCGCCGAATGCCACTTGGCACTGGTCAGTCCTAAAAGAAAAAAGGGGGAAGGAACTCGGTGAGGAAGCGCGGTGAACAAGCCGGTCGAGGAAACAGTGCGCCCCCTCCCCGGTTCGCCCCCTGGCTCAGTTAGGGGCTCCTCACTCTTCCACCTCGGGCCCCTGATGTTCCCAACCACGCGCGCGCCCCGCGCCCCGCAGAGCAGCCCCGCACCAAAAGTATCTCTGATGCATCTGGAAAGCGCAAGCGGGAGTCCCGTCTGTGTCACCTGGTGACGGCCGCCCCTTCTAGGAGCGCAGTGAGCGAGGAACCGCGAAGCGGCAACACTCCCAGGAGCTGTGAGTGCGCTCCCGGCAGCAGCAAGCGACTTAGTCTCTCTTAGACCCCAGCCGCCAGTGCTGGCCACTCCCGCCCCTCGCTCCCGTCCGCGCCGCTGCCGCCTCAGCTGAGGTTATCCCGAATGTGGCGGCTCCTGCTGCCGCCGCCGCCGCCGCACACGCTCCTGTCTCTGGAGCTTTAGCAGTTGTGCGGGAGAAATGTCTTCAGTACTTTTTTTATACCGGGCCTCTCCGTGCTTCCGGGGGCCCTACGCGGCGTCCTCGCCACACCCTCCTCATCTGCATAGGGCGCCACCCCCGCCCGCACCGCGGACCGAGCTCCACTAAGCTGCGCGTTGCGCGCCACCAGCTGAACGGTCCCCGGAGCGCCAGGTCGGAAGCTGTTATGTGTGTGCCCATCTATATGCGTCTACTTATACCTCTATTTGACTTATGTGCAGTCCCTTTGCCCACGGCCCTCGTTTCTTTTTCTCCAACAGAGGAGACACTAAAAATACCTCAAGAGTCATGCCTAAGTAGCCTTCAAAACTGGATCACAATAAATATCGCGCAACCACAGAAACGTCCCAAACATAAAATTCTCGCCAGATATAGCGCGTCGTTATAGCTTAGTGAGGGGGCTCCAGAGGGTCTTCACGACTTCCTGTTTAAATACCCTGTCGGTATACAGCTACACCGTTTACCTCATTAATACACTCGGCCTCTGAATTTATGCACCCACTTGTCCATGCAAATCAGGCTCAGCGCCTGAGAGGAAGAGCTCGTTCACTCGGTTTCGATTCTCGAAACCTCGGGAAGCGCGAGGAAACTGGGGGAGAGCTGAGGAGACGCGGGGGGCGGGGCCGCGAGCGTGCGTCCGACTCCTGCGCACGAGCGGCTGGAGGAGGCCGGAGCGCGGAGTGGGCCGGCCCCCGTCACTGAGCGGACGCCACGGCGGCTCTGGCGGCCCGGCGGCGAGTGGGCAAAGGCCGACGGCGGGGCGGGACCGGAGCGCGGGCGCGCAAAGAGCCGCGGAGCTGAACGTATCGCACCGCGTTCTCTCCGAGAGAACCTAGGGAGGCGAAGCGCGTTCGTAACACCGCGCTAAGGTTTGCCTTTTTCAAGTGACTACAAATGCCAGTGTGAAATGAGCTAGTTTTCCAGGAAACGTGAAAGTATAAGGGATAAAAGTTTCTTCCGCTCTCCCCAGAGCTTCCGCCGCTTCGGCAGTGAGAAAGAAGTGTAATGGTTATCCCCATGCGCGCTCGCACCGCCGTCTTTGCGAGAAAGCACCCCTCCCCGCCTTTAGAGTAATTTTCTTTAGAGTAAAGACTGCGAGAGGCGGGGGCGAAGGGGAGCGCGCCGGGGAAGCTGAAAACTAACTCGCATGGTCCTTCGCCACCCTAGCCGCCCAGCCTGAGAAGAGGAAAAGTCCGCAACTCTCACCTGGAGGAGCCGGGGCCTAGTCACCAAAGATGCGTGCCTGGAAGAAGAAGGTTGCGGGGGAGAGGACGGTCACCCGCGGAACATCAAGCTGCGTGACAACGCCGCCCCCTGCTGGTGCCCTTCAGAGCTGTGTCCCAAAGCGGAGAACTGGCTGGATCTTAGACGGAGGCCATTATCATTCAGCTCTGTAGGGGATCAGGGAGGCGATGCTGAGACAACCGCACAATTCTCATAGGCCCTTGCCTCTCCAAAAGCATTCTCGTGTTCTCCCCTGTCCAGCCATCCACGCCTGAATCCATCCATTCTATCCAGCATTTAGAAAAATTACGTATATGTATATATAAGGTATGACGACCTATTACCTGCCAGGCACCAGGCTAAGTGCTGAGAATTTAAGAATGACTACAGTGTAGTGGACATGACAAAGCAAGTACATAATTATGGATCAACTGTGCTTCTAGAAGGGGCAGCTGTCATCGAGTGTTCAACTGTTAGGAGAGAAGTATTTTCTGACACTGACACAAAAGAGTAGTGGGCTAACTAGAATTTGGGAAACTGGGAGAGAAGACCAGAAGAGAGAGCGTTTTTTTTTTTTTTTTTTTTTTTTTGCATTGGATTTTGAAAAGTGGACTTTCTTGGATAGCTGAAGAAGAAGAAGGGATTATCAGCAAAGGGAAGAGTGTAAGAATACTAGAAAGTGTTTGAGGAGGTATGTGTAAACAATCACAGAAATGAGATTGGTAGTGGATTTGGATAAGGTTTATGTCGTTCCAGGAACTTAATGAGCACCTCTGGGCCATACTCAGCTCTTTACACATAAAACCTCATTTACTCTTCAAGAAGAAGGTATTCTAATAGGGATTTAGAAACAAGAATGTAGAGGGAAAGAGATTTTCCCAAGTTTCATTGCTAATAAGTGGTGAATCAGGCATGAAACCCAACCAATATGGCTGTGAGTGCTGTTCAGCCTTCATTTTCAGGAATGGGATGTCTGTAGGTTACTAGTACCTTCTCATTGGAAAGCAAGACAAGTACAAATAACAACAAAAAATGCCTGGTAAAAATTTTTTCAGAAGTCATTACAAATTCTGTTCTTAAAACAAGGCCAAAGACGTAGATCATGTATTAGGTACACTGCACTGAAAACAATCAAATTTAGTGCCACCACCATGATTTTTTACTATATTTTAACTCTTACTCAAAATAAGTGAAAAATAAAAATAAAGCAGAAGACTCTTAGAGCTGGCAAGTACTTGTACCTCATGCACACTTAAGATTTTGTTCTGTAGAGTTAAAGGAATCTGCATTTTAGCAAGTTGCCCATGTGATCCTGACACAAAGGCTCAGCCATACTTTGTACTACACTAATAACAGCCACTGCAGCTTGGTTCTCTAGTTTGGGACCCTCTCTCAAACAGAGGCTGCTCTTCTCTGCCCTGCTCCTCTTAAAGCCTCTCCCAAGAATGGTAGAACATGAGGCCAGACATTGAGGGCCTGCTATGCATCAGACCCTCTGCTGGAGAAAAGATGAGTTCCAGCAGCATGACCCATTCTTTTAAGCTGCCAGGGCTTTGTGGCTGACACATCCTTAACCATTTAACAAAATACTCCCTATTTTCCAACCAGGTTCTCCCTTCATGGCAACCTTACAGATTGCCATAATCCAGACTCTACCACCTCTTGAACTAGGAACATCTGAGATACCTTATTTTTGGCAGTTCTTGGTGCTTTGATGGGATTCATATGTGCCTGATTCAATTGGCCACTAGATACAATTGTTGAATGAAAGCATCTGTTATTTTTTGTTTCTCTTCTTCCTGTTGTCAAACAGACAAAATTTACATTCTAGGAGGAAAAAAAATGTTCATCCTTACGTGAAATTGCAAGTTTTGTAATTGCAAGCATTTATTTTTCTTCTAGCTAACCAAAATAATTAATAAGTGAGAAAGTTTATACTTTCTAAACAAAACACATTCATAGCCAAAAATCGCTCAACACAGTTACTCAGATTGAATTTAAGTGCAGAGTTGCAATTCTTTTAGGCATTAGCTTCTGAACCTATTTGGTAAATAATTTACTTTACCCCATTTAAAAAAGAAAACTATGGTAATATGATGCTATGAGTTTCTCTCTGAAATTCTTAAAATAAAACTTTACATTTATATTTGAGAAAAAACACAATTAGTTGATTTTGATTTAAATGTTAGAGTAACAATCAATCTGGACTTAGCATAATAAGAAATTCAATTTTAGTCTTAATAAGGGTTACCATTATTTAATTTGTTATAATGTGCCAGGCAGTGCGCTCAGTATTTTACATACATTTTCTTAAACTTTCTTCAAATATCAGCTTAATATATTACATTCCAATTATCCAGATAGGGAAAATAAGGCAGAGAAAGTTTAAATAACTTACAGAAGTAGAAGATCCTGGTTCAAGCCCACACATGTAACTCTCTCCTAGTTCCTTCCATTCTTGTCTCTGTCTACTCTCTGCTTCTCATTTTCCTTTTAGACTTAAAACTGAACTGGAACCGCACTCTGCTCCTTCCTTCTAAGTTCTAAATGTTTAGATTGGATACAACATCGAGGGCCAATGTGTTTTATCCTGAAACAACAGATGGGAGCCAGAATACTGTGACCTAACTGGCCTGATGGGAGTTTCTTCCCCAGCTTGAATCACCAGCCTCCATGGTAGTGGAGAGCTAACAAGCTACCAGCTTTACAGAGAGCTTGTAAGAGACACCACTAACACTGAAACACAGTGTGAGGTTTGGAGATGGACCCAAGTTCACTTAGCAGTGGCACTACATTTCTCATTTTGCTTTGTCTGCTTCCTGTCTTCTCAAAAATGGTTTTAGAAGATAGGAAGCAAACAAATATGAAATGATTCCCCCAAGCTCATACTCAGGAGAGAGACAAGCCCAGAAAACTGCTGTTAGACCTACAACTTCTCTGTCTCTCAGCCCTCTCCGCTCTTTCCATTGATTTTCTACCTTCCACTGCTTTGCTTTTTGATCCTTTCCACAAAAAAATGACATGACCGGTAGAAGCACCTTGCCACCCAGGCAGAGCAGTGGCAGTGTGAGGAATCTGAGCCTCCCCTTTACCCCCTTGCCATTCACTGCCTTTATAGGACAACACAGTGATCACTAAGGCCACAGGTAGGCACCCTTTTATAAGCATGCAGGTAGACTCAGTTGCTCTCAGTCATGGGCCTGAACCCCTTTCTCTTGACTCTACTGTTTAATCTTATGTCTGTGTGAGTGGATTTAAATGATCAATAACAAATGGTTCAGTTTGAAGGGATCCTTTTAGCTATACAGAGAGTTATTTGTGTAGGCTACATTTCTTACCTGTGACCATCTTATAAAAGCATCCCTACCATTAAGCATCTTGTAAGTATAATTTTCTAAGGTGTATTTTTAAGAATATTTGTTTGAAGTTTGTGACCACATATAATTAATTACATTCACTGTCACAGATCACTGAGCTTAGGATATTTAATATGCAAGCTACAATATGATAGACCCACACCATCACTCTTAAAATTAAACTCAATATAGATTGTTCTTACTAGAGTTCTTCATTAGAAAGGCTAGCCAGTATTTTTGTGTATGTGTGTGTGCTACTATCAGTGCTGATTGTGCCAGAAGTCCTTCCTGTTTTGACATCTTACTGAAATGCTTACTGTTTTAGTCAATGTTGCAAGTCCCATCTACCAGACTGTCTTGCTTACTCCAAACAAAAGAGACATTCAAAAGTTATATTAATTTGGCAAAATGTAAACTAGAAATACACATATAGTTTCAAAAACTACTAAATATGAATAAGTAAACTCCTTTTCCCTAAGGTAATATTTGTATTATGAGTTTTTTCTTCCGCAAGTTTGTACTGGAAGAAATTTAATTTCTCTGAAGAAAATGTTAATGCTTACTTGTGGTGCTTGTAAAGCTTTGAGAAAGGTACAGGTGGGAATATAATACATTTTTCCTCTTTTCTAAAAGGAATTTGGCCAAAGATCTTTGTGTAGCTTTTGGGGCGCGGGAGACCATTTTCTATGGTTATATTCAGCTCATTCTATTTTTTCAGCAGTTCTTACTTTGTACGTATGTTGATAAATTTGTTGGCTACTGATAGCTGATTTCTTTTATATGAGCTTACAACATTTCCACGCTATTTAAAAATGGTATATACCCATTTTGTTAGCACTATTTGATGTGTCAAATTCAGAAATTACTTAACTACTATATGAATTTGTAGTAGCTGCAGACAATATATTTACTCATGCATAAAACATTGATTTAATGATATATATATACCTCCTCGTTTGAGAGAACATTTTTTTAACATTTCTACCATTACTTTGTTTTGAAAGGCTTTTTCCATTAGCTTCCTTCCCTTTCCTCAAAATTACCTGCCAAAGAATGAAATAACAAATTAAATAGTACAATTAATGTTTTCTTGATGTTTGGGAGAAATTACTATGGAATATACTAAATAACCAAAAAGAAAAAAAATACCCACACGCATATTGTCTTAGAAAATCTGAGAAACTGAACACAGCAAATAATACTTAAACATAAATGTTTTCTTAAAGCTACTAAAATGATGAATGTTCTTAAAAGACAGGTTTTTAAAACTGTGCAAATGACTGGGAAGAGAATCTGATCACCTTAAAAATCCTGGGCTCCTTAAGTAAAATCTGAGTTGGAAAAACTAGCTTCATACTCTCTGTGTCAGGGAACACTAAGACACTTGAATTTATTCTAACATGATGGGATAAAAGAGGTTCATATTTAACTTTCTAGGAAAAAGAAAGCCTTCAGAATGCTAATTAATTAGGCAAAACCTGAATATATGGGGAGAAAAAAGAGTTATTATTGTTATTGATATTTGAACCACAGAAATTTCTGACTGGAGTAAATTGATTTCTAATAAGCCACCACTCCAGCAGAAGTACTGGGGATTTTATGGAAGTTCGAACTAAGACGTGATTAAGTAGCCACAGTTTAGATAAGAAAGATATCTCCAAAGGGCAAGAGAAGAATGGTCCTTCAGGTTTTGAAATTTGTAATTACTCAGTGAAGTGAATAATTATTTAGCATAAAAGTATTCACATTATTTTTTCTTAGCAGAAAGCCAGGTTAGACTATTAAAAGAGAAAAAAGAAATGGAACCTTTTGTCCCAAACGGTTCATTGATTTCTATTAAAATTCTGAAAATATTTATTTTTCACTGATATTAATTTGGCAATCACATCCCACCCTGTTTGCTTAATGTGAGTTCTATGTGAGCTGTAGTTCAGCATCCTCCCACTGACCAGGAATATATGGCTTTCTGTGTGTTAAAAAAATAAATGCTGCTTATAAGCACTTGTAACTTGCCTATCATCTTCTATTCTACTCCTGACATGTCTTGGAATATAACTGATGTGCTTCTATGTGTTACAGGGCTTGTTGAAGAAGTCTGCATACTCATATGTGACATAAGCAGCTAGTACATTCATGAGCACTGGACACACCTACAAGGTGAGTCTATTTCATGCTCAGAGTAGTGAATCTATATTTTTAATTCATTGTTTAAAAAATAAAGCCAATAATCCTAAAAAGATAACATTAAGAATAGTCATTATATTTTACTTTAAATTTTTTATAACATTATATATTACATTGTGATGTATTCTATTTTATGTTATAACTCTAGACCATGTGAAGAGATGATTTTAAAATTATTTCTGATATGAGAATAATTACCCTTTGCATATTGGATATGTCATTATTTTGAGTTACACTTTCTTCATAAATCAAAGAAAGTGAGTTATGACTAATTCTTAATCCATTTTGCATCTAAAGATAGCAAACATTTAGATTAAAAAATTGAAAAACAAACTAATTATTTAAATGCTTTATCTACATGATATTAAACAGCCAGATGTTTGGTGAAAGTTCTTGTTTTTAATAGTGCAAAATGGAAATTTCAGCTGTCTTCTAAATTTAATTAAAGACGAATTTGATAAAAGTATTTACTTTAGAACTTGCGTTGTCGATTTTGAATGAGTATTGATCAAATTAACCAGAGGCTTTACAATCTGTGCTTTACATTACACTAAAATGTGGGTAGCTGAAGCCTTCAACTCCTAATGTAATGCACTCAAGTCCTAATGTAATGCAAAAATCCTAATCTGTGAGTTGCAGAGGAGTAGGGGAGCATTGGATGCAGCCTCAGTAGGAGGTAACAATATGTATATATACATGTGCTTATTTTTTTCTCTAGATATTTGTTCTTCCACACATCATTTCTAATTTCCTATTTATTAATACAGATAAATGGCTATTAAATTAATCTAGTGCTTTTAAGCTACTTTTTGTAAATCCTTTAGGTCTGATCACTATGGTTACCTAAAAATCACATTGCATAAAATACAGATTAAATAGCCTAAATATGTTCTGTATCTCTGTAGTAAAAATTCTCTGTTAAGGAGGATAACATTTATAGTTGAAATATAAACAACTTTAAAGTTTTAATAAATATTCTCAGTGCTATTATGAAACAGTTTTCAATTTTATGATCATTTGATGACTTATTTTTCTGAAGCTGCAGTTACATACAAGTAATAGTATTTTATTTTGGATTTAATTTTTCTCTTATTTATTTTTCAACACTTCTGGCAATACTTCAGAAGCTTCCACCACTGTTCTGTTTTTTTAACTGAGTGGCATATGATCTAATCAATTTTAGATTTCAAATGTGATTTCATACATGTGTGTGAAATAAAAAAAATCATTTACTTTTATGAGAATGTTACTCAAATTCTATAGTAATAAGCATTTTGATTAAAATTTTTGTTCTTAATATATTTTTAGAACATTTAAGTATTGTGACTCTGTATCCCAAATCAAAAATCAAAGTATGTGGTCTGAAATTATTAACTAACATGCTTATGAGGACAAAAAGACAACATATTTTAATTTTGAGTAGTTCTTCAAAATTTAAGATGTATGGTGGTCATCTGTCCACCATGTAGAATTCTGTTTCCTCCTTCAGTTTATTCTCTTCTGACAGTGACATTTTATATCATCTAATGGCCATTGTTAAGTAACAGCAGAAAGGAATTACAAAGGATTTAATTTAACATTCACAAATCCACAGAGCTATCACCATCTTTTCCACTTAAAATTAAAGGTTTTTGCTCACCTAGTTGAAAGCACTGACCATAAATATTAGTTTTGTAAAATTGATGTGTTATTCTCCCAAAGTATGTGGATAAATGTGGTGTCTACCTGAAGAGCGTTGTAGACTTCTCAGAAACAGGGCCCTCCAGTTTTAAGTCTCTTTCTATGACTCCTTATCTATCCATATAGCTCCCTTCATCTTTGGCCTCTCAGTCCAGTTTGTTTTCCTTTGGGGCTGTTGCCACTTTGTTTTCTTTAATCAATTTAGCTAATAAATGCCTACAATATATTTTACTATATTTAATTGCATAGGAAATTGAACTTTGATTACAATTAAGTAGAATATGTCAAATATAATATCATTATATCATAAGTTGATCCAGCATCTGTGTTAGATTACGTTATCGAAACACATGAAATAGTCAAATTTCTGACTTGGCCGTCCCCTGCAGGCAATGATCTACTGTTTCTAGCCAGTTGAAGTTTGTTTTATTGTTATCATTCTTATTGTCTGTGGGTCATCCTTACAATTTCATAAATGCTTTTGAACTCCCAGTGGTTTCTTATATTTCTTATCTGTTACATTATTCCAGAATAAGATACTATGAAACAAAGGAGGTGGAGAGAGAGAGAAAGGTAAAGGAAAGAAGAAAGAAAAGAAACTAACCATTTTCAGTCAGAATTTAGGTAATAGCTCAAAACCACCCCCAAAATAGCCAGTTCTTTTCTTTTCTTTTCTTTTTTTTAAGTAAATTGTAAATCAAAGCAGGTTGGCCCTAGGAGGAAACTGGGTTTGTTCCAAAGGTTCAGAGGCACTAGAGATCAATTGTTCAAGTTCCTTTAGCCATATGGCAAGGCCACCTTTGTTAATGCCATATCTTCCTTATTATTCATTGCTTGGGAAAAGTCAATGGCTCTCATGGAAACAGCTGACTGCATTATTCTAAAATAAAGTAATTAAATCATGAGGTTGAGAGTTGGATGCAGGAACCCTGGGGATAGATAGTTTTTGACATTGAGTAAAAATTGACATTACAACAATTAGTTCCTTTAAAAGCAGCCACACTTCATTCAATGTAACCATAATAAGCTCTCCAAGATTGAGCCTCGGTGAGGAAAATAAAAGGTAAAATAGTTAACACAAATCTTTGTGAGGAAATAGGGAACCAGAAAGGTGATCATAACATCCACAGTATATGTAAATACATGTTGTAGCTTTGGAGAAATGATTCCCTAGTGCTGAGCTGAAAAGAAATAAATACTAGAATATGAAAGAGGGCCAGGTTGGGAGAGTAGACTGGACAATATTAAATGAGCATGCCTGGCACTTTGTAAGCTAACTTATTTAGTAGCTAATGCTTAGGAGTGGAAGACAGCAATGGCAGAGGGGCCAGGAGCCAGTTAATGCGCCTAGGCATCAGACCCCTGAAAGTTCATACCCATGCTCCCAATTTCAGGCTTTGGGGAATCCTCTCTCAGGGCATGCACCTTCAGCCTCAGGCACATTTAGCTGATTTCAAGTCCCACTTGAACTCAAAGCAGTTATATCCTTCATCTCTGTCCTCCAGCTGACAGTTGGTGAAGGCCAGCACCATATATAAACATCTGTAGATCTGGAACTTCTGAAGTAGAAATAGGGACTTGTAGTCCCTAGGGCAAAGATACTTACAATGTCCTTTCAGCTGGACTGTCTGTAAACAAAGCTGGCAAGTTATCCATGATCTCTGTAACTTTGGAAGGATCTCCAAGGTATCGAAACATCTTCCTTATTAAAATACCACATAAAATCTTTTAAATAAGTTGTGAGTCAAGAAGAGATCTTACAGAGAACACCCAGGTGGCAGGAGCTGGCACTGCCAGCAGCCTCTAACTCTTTCACCTGAGCACCACCTTTCTGTGGGATCTGTCACTTTGATTACCTCTGACACCACTATTTCTGAAACCGAGTAGTCTGCTTTAAATTGTTGGCTTATGTGTAACTATACTTTTCCTTCATTCTTTGTAGTAAAATAGAGACATAGCATTTTCAAAATTAATGTGATTCAATACAAAACAAAAATTAAAAGGCAGTAATTACAGGAAAGATGCCTCACATTAAGTTGTATTTTCAAAGTCTAAGTTCTTGATCCTAAGACAAATATGACCACCAAAGTCCCCAGAGTAATTTCTTGCTCTAAGTCTTTCTCCTACCACCCCATCCTGCCTATTATTTGATCAGAATTTTCTAGCTGTCATATTTTTTTCTAAATGTGATAAATGTTCAAACAATAGGCTAATAAGTTCAAACAATAGATAATAAGTAGAGATGACCTTTCTTCATTTAGAGTGGTCAAGAATGGCCTCTCTGTAGAGAGAATAATTTAGCCACAAACTAAAGGATAAGCAACAACTAGCCATAAGAAGTTGGGGAAAGAGTTCCTGGCAGAGGGAACAGCTTGTACTTAGGCAAGCAAGAATTTGGTGTCTTAGAGGAACTGAAATAAGTTCTGTGGAGTCAGAGCATATTGAGGAAGAAAGAGAGAGCATAAGGTTAGACTGAAAAGAAAATCAGGGGCTAGATTATGTACGCATTGTAAGGATTTTATTTATACAAGAAGCCACTGACAGCTTTGAGCAGGAGAGAGATATGGTCTGATTTATCTTTGAGGTATTTCCTGCTGCTGTATGGAATAGGGAATCAAGGAGGAAAAAATAAAAAAAGGGAAATCAGTTAATAAGCTGCTGCAGCTTTCTGGAAAAATTATACTCTGGCATAGACACCTGTTTTTCAAACTGTGGGTCACAACCCACTAGAGTCACACAATCACTCTGGTGGTCTTGGCCAGCAATATCAGTGAAATAGAATGATGTACAATAGAAAGTACCAGAGGCCATGATATTGTTTTATAACATTTGCTTTCAGTTTTTTATGCACATACATACAGATATGCAAGTACTGGATTGTACTGTGAAGCAGATTTATCACTCAGCAGAGTGGACAAGAAACCACTGGCCTATACTAAGGTAATGACAATAGAGGCAGAAAGAAGAGGGACTTCATCATGTAAAAATATCTTCAAATACATGGAAATGGAAGAGAATACCTTGGCCATTAAGGGAAAGATGACAGACTTCTATGATATATTTTATTTCAAGTATTACATTCCTATATGTATACCCTGCCTATTCTTTAAAAAATTATTTATAATTACCTATGCAGAATAAAAATATAAGAAGATCATACCATTAATAGAGGAAAATGATAGATAGCCAGCCATTTTTTTTGAAGGACGCATATAAAAAGAATTGGAACATAAGCTGATGGTCACCAAATGTTCTTTTACCTTTTGGCTGGCATTTCGATTCTGAGTCGTTTATATTCTCTAGCGGAGTTTATAAACAAGCTTAGAGTTATTACGGAAAAGTTGCATGCAGGGGAGGAAATATTAAACTCAATGTCTACTAAGTCTTTATCCTTTCTTAAAGGGAATGTCCCTTGGTCTTCTGAGGTATCAATTCTAGCTTTGCTGAACTTCATAATGCAATCTGATCTTTGCTCAGTTTAATGTATAAAGTCACCACCATAGACTAACTGAACAAAACTTTGCATTATTACCACAATAAGTAATCAAAATGTGTAGTGCCTTGGGTCAAATGTTGTGTATATTTTTTATTTTGTCTAATATAGGATATATATTATCCTCCCTTACAGAAGGTTCATTTTAATGAATCTCTCTATCCATATCTACTTGAGAAGTTTAAATTTAAACTGTTATTTGGGATAAGTCTTTAACCTGATGAGAAATAGATTTATAATAAATCATCACTGAAACTCAGAAACTTGCCTTAGAAAGTGTACATCCCCTGGCCAATTAGCAAATGCAGAAATCCTTTAATTATAAATCATGCTCTTACCTGAGGAACTTTATACTATGCTAACAAAAGGCAGGAATCTAATAATAAGCCTTTTCATTTTACACACACACATATGTATATACACCCACAATCTATGAACATGTTAAGACCCATATATTCAAACAACTCATTTACAAATTGCTAGATGAGACCAGCATTAATTCCATATTCCCTCTGCAATTTTAAGAAAACAAATTTACTATTCATCACCTTTCTTCTTCCTGGGATGATTTATATCAGTTGTAAAAACATGCCTCTCTCCTCTCTTTCTATCAAATAGCTGTCTTGCTTTGGGGTAGGTGATAACCAAAGACTGCAGTTGTATTTTAATAATAAACTGTTAGATTTTCACAGTCAAAGGAATGAGTCTCTAATTGTAGAAAATTAACTTCTAGTGGGAGCTACTTTGGTTGATGTTTGAAATGCTTTACCCATTGCTTCTCAAACCAGACCACCCAAGTAGCTAACTGCATTTGTTAAATGTCTATACTTTTGATAAAACCACCCAGAGAGACACTCCTGATTCGTCTGGTTGTGCTGCTGACTCTACTATAAAGCATTCCTGTGCCAGATGAACCATAGATTGCCAGCAAGCATGGGGCTGCAGACAGGGTAGCATCATAATTTTCAATTTGGTTTTTCATTCTCAAACCTCAATGTTGGACCTTTATGCAGAATTTTGATGTTTTTTTTTCCCTCAAACACTGAGGAAGTCTGGTACAATAAAGGCTTCTCTTAGCATAGATAAGACTAACAGGCTTAACAGTTCTCTGGATAAGTAGGATTAATTATCAGGAAGCTGTTGATACTTCATTGCAGGCTTGTGAAAACCTAGTAAGAATGAGGTCTACTAAAGTAATGGGTCGATTTAAAGTTTGAGTCATGTAAGACGTCATTAAGGATCACCTTATTTCAGCAAAGAAAATATTGCAGAGAGCTCTCCTCTTAAAAGAAAATAGTTTTTTGTTTCATTTTTTTTTTCCCTGTGTAAAGCTTCCAAACCACACCATTGCAAAACTTGAACACTTCAAACCATTCAAAGCTAATGTTTAACTGTCTGGTTCTAGTTGTCTTGAAAACTCTTTCCTCCTAGGTAATTGATTTTTGTTGAAATTCAGGTGTCATTTGGCTTTTAATCCCAATTGTGTTTCTTATGCTGGTGAACATACTTTCATTGCTCATGGGTTATTTTTTTATACCCTACATAGTGTAGAGTGTATTCTACTTTGCTCTGTGATTAGGAGAAGTAGTAATCAGCATTTTACTACAGTTGAAGAAAACAGTAAAGATCTGGGCTGGCCCAAGGCATGATTGTGAAATGCCTGAAATTTTTAAAGCTCAAGCCTCCTAATTTGTCATTTAACTCTTTTTGTGCCCCAATCTCTGTGAAATCTTTTTCAGCCAAGAGTTCTGTGATCCCTCTGAACTTAATTTCTCCTCTGTTGGAAAATGGACTGAGACAGTGCATAGTATCATAGGACATATGGCCTGATACATAAGCAATGTTGGAACTTGTTAGGTCATCATCCTCATCCTAATCAGCATCTCCTAAACCTCAGGACCAAAGGATACCTGAAACTGATTTATAATAAAATTGCTTGTAAGTATGTTTGCTTTTAATAATTTCATTCTGGAAGACTAGAAAGCTTTGTAAACCCAAGAGAATGTGTCTCTAATTCTGACACTTAAGTTCCCATAGGAGGTGAAGAGATGTGCTAGCAGGATGGAGGAGGCTTTACTGCTCCACAGCGACACAGCTGCCTGGTCATTAGACTGGCCTTGCTAAGAAAAAAATATGATCATGTGAGTCAGGTATGGTGGCCAGAAAGCATATGGGACCTAATCACTCACACCACAGAGCCCAAGTCCTGGTTCAGTTCCAAAATCATTCCCCTAGTAGCCCACAGGTCTGGATTCTTCTATCTCTCTCCTTCCTCTAGCCATTTCTAAATGCTATAGTGTCTGAGGCAGGTACAGGGTTTGTGAGATCTGAAGCTTACAATTATAGGAGCCCTCTTTAATAGAAAAAATGGAAAATAATAGATATAAGTGAATATTTAATTAGAATCAGATAAGAAAGCACTGTAAAGTGTACATTTAATAAGTTGACAAATACCACTACAAAATCCATAGAAATAATATTTTCAGTTACCTTCCTGACATATATTATAGTGTTTTTTTTCTCCCTTCCCCTTTTTTCTTTTTTGTTGTTGTTACATACTCTGATTGCTCCCTCATGTATTTCCTAAGAAGAGGGGGCTTCTGAGTTAAGATGGCATGTCATCAATGAGAACCAAAACCTTTGCTTACAATTTTATATGTAGAATGGTTTGAAGAACTTTGTACAAATGAGCTCTTTGCTCTAAACATTTCAGACCTTTTTTCTCCTCTGCCATCCATTACTACTTCTAACAGTGACCTCAAATGAGTGGGCAGTGGTAGTATTTCTGAAAGTATTCCTGCATGAGAACAGGCAGCAATAATTTAGCTATATCTGGAAGTGAATGCAAATCACATAAATACATTTCACTAAACCCAAAATGAAAGGAACCCCAAATTCAATTTCCCATTAGTCAAATACCCAAAATGTCCACAGCCAGTCTGATACCACCTAACATAAAGAGTCATGGAGAGGAATTCAATAAGGGAAGAGATGGCAGTCAACCAATTGTGTTTAAAATGTTTTACTTTTTCAAATCTTACAAAAGCCTATGTCTGAGCAAATGAGAGTCCTGAAGATTTAAACTTCTTTAGCTTCACAAAATTTACCTCTGAACAGAGAGGTTAGTGCAACACAGAAATCTGAGGATGAGGGAAGGTTTCTTTTCTTTCTACATTTAGAAAGAGAGTTCTTTTATGTAGAAGTACTGATAACTTATAAAGACTTATACATATGTAATAAAAATATTGGTTTTATTACTAAAGTCCATTGTGCCCAAGCATGAGGCAGTCTTCAGAGCAGAAATCATGATATCTGACTTTTTGGAGAATGGAGAAGAAATTTGAGTTGGCCTCTTCATGAACCATGAAGAACTTGGTCCTTCCCCTTCCTTTAACTCTGCCCAGGTGACCAGAAAAAGCAACTTAGTTTATGTTAATACTTTTTAAAAATTTAGTTCAATGATTTTAATTGTCTGATTTTTTAAATCCTAATTCTGCCCTGCCACTAACAAGCTGTGTGAGCTTGGACAAATTAGTTTGTCTCTCTAAGCCTCAGTTTACTCATCTACAAAATGGCAATTATTAATACTTTCCTTACAGAATTGTAGAAAGGATTAAATGGACAGCACAAGTATACTACTTGGCTCCTAGTAGATGACTAAGGTATTATAGCTATTATTCTTACTGTCCACATTTTAAGTGATAATTTTAAGGGAAGAACCAGGAAGGGAATATTGGGCAGCCAAGAACCCGGGAGCTCCAGATTACCAAACACAGCATGGAAGCTGTAACTTCATAAATGTTAAAAGGGATGCTATCAGTTATAGCTTTTCCACTTTGCCCTAGGGCCCTGTAGCAACACAGTGAAAGTGACCATGGCAACAAAGCAGCCACAGCACTCTATGAACAGAATTGATCAATAAACATGAGGCTCTTAGAAGGCAACAGTAATTCATATCTGGCCCAGATCTTCTTTAGAACCTGATGTAGGCTCTAACTCTGAAACTTCATGAGATTTGGGAAGTATTCTAGCTTCTAGCCTTGGGATTTGATATTTAAACAAGAATAGTAAATTACCCTTGGTCGTGGCTGCAGAGAAATGACAATGAGCACCTTGCAGGTAGTAGGGACTCTGTAAAGGTGCTTTGAATTCAGCTAAAGCAATCTGTTCTCAAAGGTCCTGGACACTGCTGTTTGAGCATGGCATAGTTCTGGGTAGTCTGAGAGATCAGGCAATTGAGATAGCAGAGCACTGCCATTAGTGATTGGTTCTGAAGTCAGAAATTCCAGCTCAAAATTCCAACTCTAGCACTTAACATTTTTACAACCTTGGGCAAGCTACTTAAATCTTCATTCTAAAGTAAGGATAATAAAGTAACCCATAGGGTTATATTGAGTATTAAAATAAGGATTAAATGAGATAATATTTCCAAAAGGTTTTAGAACAGTGCCTGGCAGGTACTGTTTTCAAGTGCTCAATAACAGCTAGCACTAGTGTTAAATGAGAAATCTGATGGAGATGTCAAGCAGGTATTTGGTTTTATTAATCTGGCACTCAAAAAAGATACAGAAATTTAAGACAGATTTCAGAATTTGTAGTTACATTACATTTCTAGTGACTGCAGTATAACTTGAGGTTTAAAACAATAGAATGACAGTTCTGGAGGCCAGTAATTAAAAATCAGTACCAGTCAGTGAAAGTCATGGTGCCAGCAGGCCCTGATCCCTCCAGAGACTCGGGGGAGGGGAGGCAATATCTTCCTTGCCTCTTCCACCTTCTGATGGCTGCAAGCATTTCTTGTGTTGTGATTATATCATTCTAGTCTCTGCCTCACATTATGTTCTCCTCTGCTATCTGTATCAAATCCCCCTCTCTCTTCTTAGGAAGATACTAGAAATAGCATTTAGGGCCCACCTGGATACTCTAGAATAATCCAGCATAATCTCCCCATATCAAGACAATTATCTTAATCATATCTACAAAGATTCTTTTTCCAAATAAGGTAACATCTATAGGTTCCAAGGATTAGGACTAATATTTTCAGAGGCCATTATTCAGCCAATTGTGCTAATTAATATATGATACTGTAAGACATGGGTGAAGATGGAATTATAAGAAGAGAAATCTAAATATAGAACCCCAGAAACCATAAACACATCTTAGTGAAGCAAAGAAGGAGGAACCACTATGGGGAAATGAGAAGAAGAGAAGAACAGCCAGAGGAAGAAATAATTGGGGTAGAGGGTGTGGGGTGTTTCAGATTCCAAAGATAGAGTAAGTTTCACAAAAGACAATATGCCCCAAATACTTCAGGTGAGAAGTCATTATTGGATTTGACTATTAGGAAAATATCCCCAAATTTAGCTAAAGTGAATTTATTGGCATAGGGGAGAGAAAGCCAAATTGTAGTAGATTAAAGATAGAGTCATCTCTGTGGTATACTTTGTGCATAGGAATGTGTGCAAGGGAAAATGGTGC
The DNA here is from genome assembly GCA_004027375.1 of Macroglossus sobrinus. NCBI lineage: Eukaryota > Metazoa > Chordata > Mammalia > Chiroptera > Pteropodidae > Macroglossus > Macroglossus sobrinus. The sequence goes on from PVKZ01000129.1 coordinate 1,331,138, forward strand.
AAACACATATCTTGACAAGCCACTCCTCCACTTCACTCTCAGTTACGTTTTCTTTGTATTTCCAACTATGAAAGCTCAAGAGCCCTGAACTTGCTAAAGTGGGAATGGCCCATGACTAGAAGGGAAAGGCACTGACTCCTGTCCATATAAATATTTGCTGTTGAGATCAAGAAAGGTTGATGACAAAGTCTTATCTTTATAATTGCTCAGCCTACTCTCTCTCTAAGGTATTAATGACTAGACTAATCAAGTAGTGACATTTTAAATCCTTATACTCTTTTGCAATATCTTCAGTAAGATTCTAAATATTAAATAGTTTAAATTTTTTATAACATACACACTGTTTAGTCACTTAACAATCATTATAGATCACAAACAATATGCTAAGCATTGCATTGGGGATAATATATAGTTACTATAATATTACATAATAGCTAACATTCCAGTGCCTTGTATGTGACAGGCACTGATCTAAATGCTTTATATGTTAACTTATTTCAAAATTTAATGAGAAAGGAGACACTACTATGATATTAGTATAATTACCTTTATTTTTTAGAAGAGGGAATTGAGGTTCAAAGATAAGGAAAAGTGACATGGCTAGGAAGTTTGAAGTGAGGCCTATTCTCTGAGCCACTGTGGGTAATTTTTTTCTTGTAGCTCACTCATATTTCAAGTATCTAAACCAATAATCTAGGTTCAGAGAGTCTTCATGATATTGAGCAACTCATTGGACATTTCTCGGTTTCCTAAGGATTATATTATCTGACATCTTAGATCATTTTCAGTCTTTCTAAGTAACAAATGTCAAGAGTTAGGAGGAAGCTATGGAGCTCAACATGTTCCACTTCCCATCCACTCATAGGCAAGAATCTAGATAAATCTCAAAACCTCAAGTACTACTCAGAATAAGGTAGCCTGGGCCAGGCATCTACAGCAGTGCACACAGACCCACAGCCCTTTGACCTTTTCCCTTTCACACCCTGTAATACCCTTTCACATCAGAATTTATCATTGAAACTTATTTGTCCTTTATTCCAAAAGAGATCACATTGCCCATGCCCAGGTGTGGTTGCCAAATAAAATGCAGGATTCCCAGTGGACTTTAACTAGACAACCTATATTATTATTTGCTAAGTCTGGCAATCTAGCCCATGCCTCTTAACCCCTTAGGAGAAAAGGCCACCATATCCAGGAAGACGTCCCTGATTACCCAGGCTATGTTGAATTGCAATCTCTCCTCCCTCAACACTCCCTATTTTATTCCTGAGTTAATTTTGCCCTTAGTATTTATCACCATCTAACATATGATACATTTCAATTGCTTGAATTTTTTTTTCTCTGTTCTCCCCTTCTCCCACTGGGATGAAAGTCTCCAGAGACTATGGATACTTTTCTACTTTGTTCATGCTGTCTACTGGCTACAATAATGCTTGGCACAGAAAATATTTATGAATGAATTTGTAAATTGTCTATTTGATGTCAAATGATATTGCAATTATGATAAATGTCATAGGTAAATTTAATAATAACTGTACAAAATAGCTGATATTTATTGGGCGTATGTACTCAATAAGGCAGAATGCTAAATAGCTTACATGGATTAACTCAATGCTCACAAAAATCCAATGAGGTAGAAACTGTTATCCCCATTTACGGCTGAGCTAATTGATAGAAAAAAAAGGTAACTTGCCTAAGGTCACCAGGGTAGCACTGAGATTTAAACCGAGCAGCTTGACTGTAGAGTCTAATTCTTTACCTGTGTCCTTTCCTTGAAAAGAATGCTTTTATCTAGGGGCACTAAAAATATGAAAAGGGGGTTAAATGTTCACACAAACTATTAAAGGCTTTTGAATAAGTAAATTACTGCTCCAGGCCAAAGAATTTTGTTTAATGGATCCCTATATATGAAATAGAACTTGGATATAGACAAAGACATTCTTATGTAGTAGAAGTACTAAGTCATGTTAATAGGGCCGTTAGTTGGAAGGAAAGATAAGGGAGTGAGGTCATGGCTACTCATCTTTTTTTCCTCACTTTCAAGCTCAGAGTCCTGACTCCAGGAGGCACCAACATATAACTAGGCACCACGTGCATACTTGGGATGTTTCTGAAGACTTTGTAAAGATGGTGGAGGAATCTATAGGCAAAAACTGAAGGCACCAAAGATTCTAGAATAAAAACAATATCCATTTTATTAATGATTAATTTGAGTACAAATATATGCCATTCTGGGTAGGATGTGATTTAAATTTCTCCTTCTTCCTTACTAAGGAACAGGTTGTATAATCTTTACCACTGACAAAATGGGAATCCCTTTCACTCTTAACCCATTCAGAAAGCCCTTTTCTTCCTGCTCGTGTTTTGGCTGCTCACATAGCTCTGTGCTGAGTTCCTTTCCTTGTATCAAGGTACTTACTATCACTTTGACATTACTCAGAGTCTCTTCTGAAAGGTTCCAAGTTTATGTAAAGGACTTCCTGTTATTTGGTTTGTGGACCAGTGCACCATTCTAGTATAGGACCCAGTAACAGTACATGGAAAGCAGTAACCAAGGGATATTACTGGTTAACTATTACTTGCTCTTTTAAAGATGCTGCTTTGTTGGTATTCTCCCAAGCATCTAACCCAGTGATCAGCAGTCTATAGCCAGTGAGCAAATTCCAGCCCACAGATTGTTTTTGTGTTGACCCAGTTGCTAGGAATGATTTTTATAGAAAATAGTTACAGAAAATATTTGCAAACGTGATAGATAACACATTATAAAGAAAAAAAAATTTTCGTAGTAGATTTGTATTACAAAAAAGTTGTACTCAATTATTATTATATTTTTATTTTCATCAATAAAAATTGTGGAAATTTATTTTTTACTTGTTATATAAGAACTTATACTCACTTTGGCCTCTAAGTTCACAAAGAAAGGTCAATTGGTATTACTGTTAAAATGGGAGCAATTACTGTTTTACTTTTTTTAACTTTATTTATATATAATTTAAGTATGCTATTTTGTGATATTATATTTTGAAATTTATATTTATTTGTCATACACAGGGTTTTTTTTAAATTGTTTTTCATTTTCAAAAGCTCACATTTCAGCCTATTTCTTTTGTCACAAATGATTAATTGTTAATTGTTACTTGGCTGCTCATTTTTGGTGGGAGCCAAATTATGTGCATCCCAGTGTAAAAAGATAATTCAGATCATCTAAATATATTCCTCAATAAACATACAATCTAGAAAGCCTTTTGAGGAGGAATCATCTGTTGCTGTCCACATCAACAAAGATGTTCATGATTTAATTTTTTCCTAATTCACTATTATTTTAGAAAAAATAATTAAACAAAGAGAACCTGTTGAAGAAAACCAGCATGAGTATCCACTCATATATCGAAAGAATCCCTTTAGCTGACCCTAAGAAAAGTATGGAGCATCCTTAATGGAACTGTAAAGACACAGTTGTGCTTTGCTTCATGTTAAGCATTTTTGAAGCTTTCCTTTTTTTTTTTTTTTTTTGGTAGATCTTGATTCAGAAAGAAGAAGAAAAATATATAGGAGTGGCTGTATCCCAGAAGCTCTCTATAAAGGCCATCATTGGATTTAGTCAAACCAGGTGTATAGAGCAAATTAGTTCACCCTGGACCTTGGGCTGTTTATTCATCATTTACTAATCCATTCATCACACCTTTACTTAGTGTTCACTGTGAGTGCTAAAACAACAGTTTCTGCTTCAAAGGAATTTGTTAATTTAATCCTGTTCTGCCAAGATTAACCCTAGGAGAGACAATAAGTTAAATATAGTTAGCTGTCTCATTTTGTTCACCTATATTGCCTTTGTTTACCTTTGAAGTTACCAGTATTGCCCCTCAGATACCACAGATATGTAGGACAGCCCACCATTCCTGTTTTAGCTTCTGGAAGTAGAATCTACTTCCTGAGGCCACCACCGCAACCTTCTATACAGCTCAGATCTTCAGGCTATCTCCACAACATCCAAAGCCAAGATTATCCTTTTACTGCCCTATTTTACCTCTTTCCCATCTCATTGCTTCAGTATTAGATTGATTCTAAAAAAGTTAACTACCGCTTTAGAAAGTGGACTGACATCTCAGACTTCTAGATGAGAATAATAGCTAACATTGATCAGTTCTGATGCATACTCATTAACTTATTTTTCTCTCATACTAATCTATGAAGTAAGCACTACTATCATTACACATTTTTAAGTTGAGGAGACAAGCATAAAAATTTTAATAACTTTCCCAATGCTGCTCTGCTGAGGTGTTGAAGGTCCAAGATACAAAAGCCAGCCAGTTTGGCCTATATCCTCTACTCTCTCCATTGCCTCTAACAAAGAGTTTATACGTAGATTTTAAGAGTTGATTGGCAAGAGGCAGTCTTCTAAATTTGGCTTAACCCCAAACAGGGTCTGAGGAGCAGAGTTTAGAGCTGAGCTGAGAGGACCAGCAGACTTCCTTGAGGTGAAAAGCACTTTAGTAAATGAATCATCCTTCAGTAGTCAGTGTTGAACCTGGAGGCCTTGAAGGAAAAGTTCCCATTCAAAAGATAAGCTATTTCTTGAAACATTAAAAGTGAACAGTCTTTTAGGCTTAAGTGTCCTGACTTGGCTCACATTGTTCCTATAGATGATCCTCTCACTGGGACCCACCTGAGGTCCTTTTTTCACAGCAGTAACAGGATGAATCCAAGACCAGGTTTTGGCCAGGATGAAGAGCTATTGAGTTCTACCACCCCACTCTTAATAATTGTTGTTTTGAAAAGAGTTAAAGATCTTAAATTAAGATTAAAAATTCTGGCTTTACCATTTTGTATTTGCTAGGGTCTTTCTCATATGTAAAACAGGAATAATACTTACCTCACAGGTTAATTATGATGATTATACAAGGGAACATTTGGAAAGTCTAAAATAATAGCCTGATGCATAGTAAACAATCAGCACTAGAACCACTTGTCCCTCTCCTGCTCAGATGATGCTAGAAATCCTTTTAATTTTTTTAAAGAAAAAGCCTTTTGATTATGAAGATAATTAATGAAAATTAATAGAGTTTATACCAGATTTTGACAAGAATAGAACAAAAGTTTACTGGTCTTAGAGATTTCTAACAGGAAAGACTTAAAGTGGTAAATCTAGATGCCACACTCATTGTTTAAATTTTACAAGTGTTCTTCAGGTTACTCAGTTGAGGTAATGAGAAGAGAATTCAATCATTTGAATTCTATCTAAAGAAATAATCAGTCAAACCAGATTTTCTTTTTTGTTTTGCCATCTACATTTTTAAGATTATAAGGATAACATATTAATAGAGTATTTTAAAATGTTTTATTATTTTTAAAGATTCATGTTATCTCATTAATAAATAGTCAATTACCATAAAAGAAATAGAAGAAGGAATAAATTACCAATATTTATTGAACTCTTATCTTTACCAAACACTGTTCTAAGTTTTTTTCAGCTATGAATCCATTATATCTCACAACATTATGATGTTAGATACCCATATTGTTTCAGTTATACAGGCATGGAAACTGATGTGCCTAATGTCACAAAACTAATAAAAAATAGGTCTGGTTTCAGGTCCAGGTATTCGGGCTGTAGAGAACACACTCTTAGTCAGGACACTACCTGCCTCATCTTTACTTCCAAGATATTGACTAATTAAACAGATAGAGTAGTTATCCCAGGAATATTTTATTAAGCCTAAAAATTATCATTTAGTAACCAGCACCACCAAGCCTTGGATTTAGGTCTATACTGCATAACATGAAAAGGGGAATTGGTAATTGTCTTGTTTATTTATAATTATGTACTTTTAGAGCTCTGTTAATGTTATTTTGACTTTTTTTTGGTTCCACATATAAATGATATCATGTAGTATTTGCCTTTCTCTGTCTGACTGACTCTACTTCACTTACTTAGCATAATGCCCTCAAAGTTCATCCATTTTGTCACAAATGGCAGGATTTCCTTCTTTATCATTGCAGAATATTATTCCAGTGTGTGCGTGTGTGTGTGTGTGTGTGAGTGTGAGAGAAAGAGACAGACAGACACACAGACACAGACACACACACGCACACATACACACACAATCTTTATTCATCCATTGAAAGACACTTAGATTATTTCCATATCTTGGCTTTTGTGGATAATGCTACAATAAACATAGCAGTGCAGATATCTCCTCAATAGCTTGTTTTAATTTCTTTTGGTTATATACCCAGAAGCAGGATTGCTAGATCATATGGTAGTTCTATTTTTAATTTTTTGAGGAACCTCGATACAATTTTCCATGGTGACTGCACAAACTTCCATTCCTTCCAAGAGTACCCAAGGGTTCCCTTTTTTTTTTTTTTTACATCCTCACCAGTACTTGTTTTTTGTCTTTTTGATGGTAGCCATTGTAACAATGTTAGGTGGTATCTCACTGTGGTATTGATGTGCATTCCCTGATGATTAGCTCAATGATTATATAGAAATGTAATAGATTTTTGTATATTGATTTTATATACTGGAACTTTACTAAATTTGTTTATTCTAACAGATTTTTGGTGGAATATTTACTGTTTTCTATATCTAATATCATGTCATCTGGAAATAGAGACAGTTTTACTTCTTTTTTGATTTGGATGACTTTTATATATTTTTCTTGCCAATTTGGTCTGGCTAGGATTTTCAGTACTATGTTGAATAAAAGTGGTGAGGGTGAGCATTCTTTTATTGTTCCTGATCTTAGAGAAAAAGCTTTTGGCTTTTCACCATGAGTATGATGTTAGCTGTGAGCTTGTCATATATGGCCTTCAGTATGTTAAAGTAAGTTCCCTCTATACTCAGTTTGTTGATATCCTACTGTATTCTAATAATAACAGTGAGGGCTCTCTATGTGTTATGTTAAACCATTGATTTATGTTTTTCTATTTAATCTTCCCTAAAATTCTACTAGGTATTTTCTTTTTCTTTTTTTTCCTCCTCTTTAATTTCCCCTGCCACACACACACACACACACACACACACACACACACACACACACACACTTCCACCCCTGACCTATGGATGTTGCCATTTCCTTTTTTAAGAACTGGATCTCTGAAGTCAAGACAGATATTTCCTCCCATAGGCTCACTGCATGCACCCAGGGCCTGGCGCCCCCGGGGCCTGGCTCACCCTTCTACTAGGTATTTATTTTCATATTTATTTCATAGATAAGGAAACTTATAGGGCCTATGTGTATCCCAAGACCATTCTATTAACCTTTAATAGTATCCTGTGGACCAGATTTATTACTTAATTTAAATAAGTTGAGACCTAAAACTAAAATAAAAACTTGTTTAGTTTTATTTTAGGTTATTTGATATAGTTGTGTCTTCAATTCACTGGATAGTAGCCTGTCTCTCTGTAAGAGTAAATTGAGAAAATTCTATGCTACCTGTTGTTCTTTCTTGTTTACATAAAAAAAAAAGGAATGAAGCAAAAGGCATCAAAAGCTAAAAAAAACTTCTAAGTGACAATTCTTTCAAAAGGTACTAGCACCTATTTTTAGTTTCATGATTCATTTTGAGAGCCTTTGCTATTTAGAAAGCAAATGTTAGGAGCAAAGCTACACACATTTTCTATAGGTGCAATAAAATCTAGCCCATATTGGTACGCTTTTCAAACATGTGAATCTGGCCTCTGTTCTGGAGAAAGAAAAATCTTTCAATGTGTTCTGGTCGTTATGTGAAAAGGAATAAAATGCCAGCCAGAATTAAGAAGCAATGCAGAATTCTGATAACTTTTGCAAATAAAACAGGCTTGTTTATTTATATTTTTGGTTTTGTATATTGTTCTTGTTGTTTTGTATTCTCTCCACTCCCACTGCCCGGTTCAATTAACTGCTCATCAAATCATATGTTGATGAGGCATATCAAAAGGTGCTTTCCACTTATACCCCAACGGAATGTGATGGACTATGGACTCATATACTGATATTTTGAGGTTTATTTTACTGTTAAATGCAACTTAAAATTAAATCACTGTTAATTATTTAATGATTAATAAATTATTGAATCAGCTATAAATGACAGTAATTTTTATTAATAAATTAATATCAAAGTGCAGATCATCTGAGAAATTGAAACTCTAAAGAGGAAGTATAAAAGAAACAATGCAAACTGGACATTTAAACTAACTTTACATTAACAATTCCCTATTAACATTAATATTTAAGAAGAAAACACATACACAAAAATCAACAATTATTTATTTCTAGAATTCCATATTTAGTAGGAGCCTTCTGGGCCAATTATGTTTGTTTGACTAAAGTCAAATGTTAATTTAATCTTCATGATATTTCTGCTCTGGGTGCAGCTTCACAACAGTCTCCTCTAAAAAGCAAATTTGGGTACTCTTATTAAATAAATTATATTTTATAAAATAATTTTATGCTTTTTATAAAGCATCCATTATCCTCAAGCCAATACATTGCATCTTCACATTTACATTGTATAAATTGTTAGTTGATATTCAAAAGGCTTAATTTAGATGAGGAAAAATTTAAGTACATTTGGAAGAAATAAAGATTTTTGACAGTTTTGAATATGTACCTCTTAGAAATTAGGAACATGTTTCTATTGGTTAACTATTAACAAATAACAACAACAACAAAAACCCCTACAAGTATTCTATTTTGGGTAATTCAACTCTGTGACCACCAGACTGGATTTGTGATTGTTTCCTTAGCATATGGACAACATTTTAAACAAATGACAGTTTGTATTTAAAATTACATTCTCCTTTAATAATGGTTATTAATGCAATTCCTAAGCATAACATGTTTGCTTGATTTCAAGATTCAAGGGTCTCTTTAGAAGAACTCTAATCTATCTCATATCCAGGACTTTACTTAAACTTTGAGAATGGCTCTTTAACTTTGAAGAAGGCGATTTTATAACTCTATTAGTGTATGCTGGTAACAAGTTGTGGAAGATTGTATTTTTCAAGAAGGCTTCAACAGTAGCTCCCATTGCACATGCCCTAGTAAAGTGTGCCCCTCCTCTAAAATATGTGCTGGTTTATGATTTGCTGGTAACTAAGAGAATGCAGCAAGGTGTTTCTCAGTCTGGTTTAGCAATTTAATAAACATTTACAAAGCATTTATTCTTTATAAGCCATGGCATTATCAGTTCTCAATAACTTAGAAAGTCTATCAAACTTTAAAAGTCCCTAGGTCATCCATCAACTGCCCACAAGTATGTCAAAGTCTATTAATCAAAATGAATAATTTGATTCAAGATTTAAAATGCTGTTCTTTGTACATGCTGATCCAGAACCCTGGGTATGGCTGCTCAGAGCAGTGGCAGCAGCAGTAGTAGCAAGGTAGACCCATCTTCAATTTAGGGGCTGGTAAAAGGAAGCCACCTGTACAATTTCCTGCTCCATTCCAAAGTTCCAAAAGTCAAAGTGAGCCAATAAAACACTTGATAGAATAAAAGAGTCTTTTTGACTAGTGTAGATAGTGGATCAAGAGACTCTGGGTTCAGACTGGTGTAGGGAAGTAGGTAATTAGGGGTCAGAAACATTCATGGAGGGGGCTGCACTCTTTTGTAAGGCCTTCAGTTGCACCAGGCAAAGGAACAAGCCACAACATTTGGACTTACTATGCCAGTCCACAATATACCCTCACTGTAAAAAAGCCAGGAAAGAAGTACATTTTTCATTTTCTTTTAAATTTTTTCTATTTCCTACAATAACATTTATATAAAGTATAGTAACTTTAAATTTTTTGTAAATGGTGTGGCAAGAAATGGCAAGGTTTTTTTCAGATATGATATGGTATATATATTATTACTTATTTCTTCTTGCCTAGATCATATATACTTGGAGGGACCTTATGGATTAGCTAGTATTACACACTCATTTTACAGGAAAGAATTGAGCTGCAGTGGATTGCTTAAAGCCTCACAAAAAACTGGCCTCAGTACAGACTACAATTTCCTATCTAATGAATTTCCTCTGTCTTAATTCCTTAATTAAGAAATTAAGCAGCTTGAGAAGATTACAAACACCTCCCCCCCACCCCACGCACACACTTTCTCATACATACACACAATAAGTTGGAATGTGAGAGGAACTGGGACCAGTATCACTTCTCATCTTATTCACAGAAGTTTCACAAATGGGAACTGGATGGACCAGTTTTGTATTTTTTTTTAAGCTACTGTTAACTGACTGAAATTACTTAATCGATCCACTGTCATTATGAATGCTTGGTCTTAGTTTTATGTACTGTTCTAAAACTTCATCAATGCCTACAGAAATATGGGATCTAGCATGACTCTCTTCTAAACATGAGGTTGAAAACAGAATGAGCAAAGAAGAATGGGAGTTAATCATGGAAGGTTTTCCCGAAAATGTAGATCTTTAAGGGAATAAGAGTAATGCATTGCTGTAGAGAAAGGAGGATAACATGTAAACAGCATCTAAAAATATAGAAGTGGAAAGGCAAGTGGTGTGAGAAAATGGCAGGCAAATAGTCTTGCCTGGTGTAGGGCGGATATATAGAGAACTAGTGGAATGGGATGTGAAAGGTGGTTTTCGTACAATGTCTTGACACTGTCTGAATATGCTAATGTGAACAGGCCATTTCTAGTGCTGCTTGCACTGGGCAATAATTCCAGGGTTAAAACAATATAAGGACACTTTATATTTGTAGTATCTTATGAAGCAGGTTTCAAAGTTAAATGCATACCTCCCAAACATGGATTTGATTAGGAGTAATTAACACCAACTCTGTTAACATACAAAATGAGAGAGCAGCAGTGCTCATATTTCAGTTTTTCATCCATATCACTCTGTAAAATCAAAGCAAGTACTTAGTTTGAATTACTTTGTCAGAAATTATATATGCTGTGCATTTTTTAGCATTTCATGATTTATCAAATACATATACAGATACGGTTTTGTTTCACTCATCAGCCATGTAAGTTAAGCTATTATTCCTCACATTTCACAGAAAGATAAAGCTAAGTCTTGACTCAGTGGTTGCCTGAGGTTATTCAGCTTGTAGGTCAGTGCTGGAGTGCAGACCTAGGTTCTGAATCCATGTCAAATTCTTTTTCTACTGAACTATTACAGGAGCAATAATGGGCACCTTTTTGGGTCAATTACCTGTGGAACTAAGTCTTCCTAGCAGAAGAGATTTCCGTTTAGGTAATAGAGACATTCTCTCGCCACTATACAGTTAAATATTAGACCAGAGTCTTCTCTGAAGGACACTTTTTAATCTGTCGAACTCTTCAAATGAGAAAATATGCATAAACATCTGAGCAATGTATCATGTGATTGCAAAGTTTATATATGTAGTAATTTTGAATTTTTATGATTCTCTAAGTGGATTAAATTAGAAACTTAAAGTATTAGTTTAATATGACATACAGAGATTTTGACCTTTACATTTTCTGGGGAAGATGAACTATGTAGGCAACAAAATATTTGGATATACTTTTTAATTGGCTTTTCTAGAATACTTAATTTCACCTTTGCATTTAATTTTCAGAAATTGCTTTGTTGCCTATAGTTTTGTGGTTTTATATTTTCTAAGAAAGAAATATTATTAAAATATCCACTACTGCAATTCCTGATATTTTACTAAATGAGGGGTGTCCTGTCACTTACCTTATCTGTTCAGTTACTAAGGTTGCTCTCTCATAGACCCCAAAGAGGTTTATCTGAGGACTTCATTTTGCCTCAAAAAATTAGAAGTGACTAGCTAGAAACCTTAGAAGGAAAAGAAAATGGTAATTATATAACTCCTTTTAAGGCACCAGTTAATTACATTAGAGGCAGTATAAGAAAAAATTTGTTGATGATAACATTAACAAATTTGGAATGTTGCCATTGTGATTGGCACTACTATTAGCCAGGCACAAGTTGTATTTACTCAGTCCCAGAAACTATGATTCTCAGGGTAAATCTGGAAATAAAAATCCAAAAGTTCTGTCAATTTTTATTTTATTAATTTTCAGGCTGATATTAAAAAAAAAAAACATTGAAAGAAAAAATGGCTGTTTGACAGCAGCACCATACTTCTAAATCATACAGTTCCACTCAGAGAAATATGATACTCTGAGGACAAAAGTTTGACACACAGCTTAGCTATTTAAGGTCTGTAATATCTTGCATTGTTGAGCATATTTTAGTTTACAAATATTGCTTTACAAAGACTGGTAGCAACCTTAAGAGATTTGCAGAGAGAACACATATTAATCCAAGTTTAGAACTGAGAGAAGTAGAGGTCAGAGTGTCTGAACAAGTCACCAAAGTATAGACAGCTAATTAGAGGAAGATCCACGTCTCCAAATTCCTAGTTCATGTTATATCTACTATTTGAGTTGAATTATTTTAAAATTGCTGTTACTAGAACAGTTTTCAACCAATCAAAAGAGCAAATTCATGTGGTCTCTTAAATGTGCTTCTTATGATGGGCATTAGTTAACTGTTTTTTTTTTAATTGAGGAGCAGAGTAGAAGGAAATAGGTTTGAAAAAACAATCAATTAAAAAATGTGCAGAAGACCTGAACAGATACTTTTCAAAAGAGGAAATACAGATGACTAATAGCCATATGAAAAGATGCTCAAGATCACTAATCATCAGAGAAATGCAAATTAAAACCACACTGAGATATCAGCTCACACCTGTCAGAATGGCTATCATTAATAAATCAAAAAACAGCAAGTGTTGGTAAGGATGTGGAGAAAAGGGAACCCTCATACATTGTTGGTGGGATTGCAAATTGGTATAGCCGTTATGGAAAACAGTATGGAAGTTCCTCAAAAAATTAAAAATGGATATTTTGACCCAGCAATTGCACTTCTGAGTATTTATCCAAAGAAAACCAAAACAATAATTTGTAAGGATCTATGCACTCCAGTATTCATGGCAGCACAATTTACAATAGCCAAGATATGTAAGCAACCTAAATGCAGATGATTGGATAAAGAAATTATGGTTTATATATACTATGAAATATTACTCAGCCATTAAAAAAATTAAATCCTACCATTTGCAACGACATATATGGGCCTAGAAGTTATTATGCTGAGTGAAATAAGTGAGACAGAGAAAGATAAATGCCATACGATTTCACTTACATGCAGAATCTAAGGAACAAAAAGAATAAACTAATTGAAAACAAACTCACAAATATAGTGGACAATTTGGTGATAGCAGAGGGGAAGGAGGTTTGGGGGACTGGGAGAATGGGGTGAAGGGTTAAAGAAGTCTAAAGTAGTTGTTGATAGTTGGGCACAGGGAGCATGGAAGAGGGAATGCAGTTAGCAGTAATATGATGGCTAAGTGGAGGGCCAGGGGAGGGAAAGAGCAATTGGGGGGATCATTTTATGAACATTATAGATGTCTAACCAATGTACTGTATACTTGAAACTAATTTAAATAAATAAATTTATTTAAAAAAAACTATTTATATAAGTAAGGTCTAGATGTTTACAGTATGTGTGCTAAGTTTTAGCTACACAATAATAGAGAGTAGAGTGTTTTAATGAAGATTCAACTTCAAGCGTATTTGACAACACATTCCTTACATAGATATTCTTGACCATGCTCAGAGAGTATCGATAGGTATAACCCACTCCAGGAAATTTCAGAGAATCAATTCAGTCATCATTTCTAGACACAGTCAATCTGAAATGTGATTATGTGGAAGTAAAAACATCTATTTCATGGTCAGAATTAATTATTATAAAGCAGTTCATGCTATGTTAGAAAATTTCAAAACTTATAAACGTATAGAATTTAAAATAGAAAATGAGGAAGATATGTCATCTGTCTATGGAAATGTTTTATCCAAATACCCATTTTGCACTTCATTCTTTCTGAAGACATTTCTTTTTATATCTGAGACTCTGCATTATTCTAGACTATATCTATGATTTTAAAAGAAATTTCAGTAGTAATCAGAATGGAAAATCAATAACTCAAACTTAATGGAATTGAGAAGGAGAACATGGGAAGAGTTCTAACCTAGGAAATTGTTCCTATTCAGTCAGGAAACAGAAAGCTCTTGACCTAAAGGGGGATGCTAGCTCTCAATCAAGTGAGAGATTTTGTTGTTCTGCTGCCTGATATTCAACCAGGGCAGTGCTTTTCTGCTAACCCAACTGCCATTTCTGACTCAGAGAGCAGCTTTAATAAAATGCTTTGGCCTGAATATAGGAGCAGAGAAGCCATTATTTTTTAATCAATTATTTAGTGTATCATGCTACCAGACTAGCAGGATCCATATACTCCACTCTCTTAATGCCAGAAAGATGTCTTAATTCATAAACATGTTCCAGGAAGCTCCATACACCTGCCATCAATAAGGCATAGCTCAGTACTTTGAAAGAAGCTGGTGACTCAATTGTGTTTCTTCTGTTTCTTTCATTGCCATTGATGAAATACCATTGTACAAAGAAAATTAAAGCCTAAAAAATACCAAGAAATTTCTGCCAATACCACATTGATGAAAACTGCAATAGCGATTCTTATTTGCCTCACAATTCACCCAGGATTCTTACCTATTTCATCTCAATGGAAATCCCTGATTTGGTGTTTTGAGGGACAAATTATGTCTCATGGTCAGAGCAGGCAGAAGAACAGCATTAATGATTAAAAGTGAGGGATTTAGACTAGACCACCTGGGTTGAATTCTAACTTCACAATTTACTAGCTGTGTGACGTTGGGCAAATTCCTAACATCTGTGCCTCAAATTCCCAAACTATAAATGAAGATGATAATAGTATTTACTTAATAGGGGTTGTCTGAGGATAATACAGCTTAGTACCTGTTAAGCTCTTAAAATAGTGCATAGTACATGGAAAGTGCCCAACATGGATCTGTCACTATCATTAGTTTAAGTGCCCACCCATCCCAGTGATAATATATTCATCCTCAGAAAGGCAACACCCCTATTTAACCATACTGCCTCCCATGGACAATAGCCAGAGATTATATATCAAAAGTTATCTCAGCTTTTCATTTAAAGTGTGGACAGCAGAATATACTGAAAGAACTCTGTTCTTCAAATGAAAAATCCCAGATTTTAACCCATGTTTGCTTTTAACTTGCTCTGACCTTGGGCAGGTTACTTTACCTTTCTGTCTCAGTTTTTTAAACTGGAAAAGTAAGAGAATTTGCCCAAGGCCTGTCCAGACTGACTATGCTACAGTTACTTGGCCTTTAAGGAGTAAAGGGGAAACCTGAATTGTTGGGTAAACTAGAAACCATTTATTAAGTGAATATTTGTGTGCCATATACAATTGTGGGTCCTGGCTGGGGATATGGACTTGAACAAGGTAGACAAGAATGCTGTCTCCATAGAGTTTACATTCTAGACAATAGAATTCATCAATCAATAATAGACAAACATAAAAAATATTCCAGGTTAATAAATGCTATGAGGAAATTAACACAGGGCAAAGGGATATGGAGAGAGGGCAACTTTAGTTTGGGTGATCTGGAAAGTTGTCTTCAAGATGTCAGTTGAGGGTTCCAGGTGCTTGCCTTTTCTCAAGACCACGTTTACCTTACAACTAAACTACAGAACAACCATCATTGAGAATCATTTGAAGTCTAGCTGAAAAAAAGTCCTATAACTAAAGATATACATAAGAAGCCACATAGAGACTGGTAGGAGGGTTGTAGATACTGAATAGGCTGATCTCACACCCAAGTGTAGTGGTTAAAAATCAGTAGGGATATCTCAGCTGCGGAGGTCTCGAGAGACATAACAGCCTAATACACAGAAACAAACAGAGAGAGGCAGCCAACATGGAGAGACAAAGAAACATGTCCCAAATGAAAGAACAGAACAAAGCTCTAGAAAGAAAAGTTAAACAAAATGGAGGCAAGCAATCTACCACATGCAAATTCAAAACACTGATTATAAGGATGCTCAATGAACTTAGGAGAATACATGAACTCAGTGAGAACTTTAACAAAGAGATAGAAAACCTGAAAATGAAAATAGAAAACATGAAAAAGAACCAGTCAGAAATGAATAATATGATAATTGAAATGAAAAATACCCCAGAGGGAATCAATAGTAGGTTAGAAGAAACAGAAGATCGAATCAGTGATTAGAAAAATAAGGTAGCAGAAAACACCCAATCAGAAAAGCAAAAAGAAAAAAATAATTTTAAAAAATGAGGATAGTTTAACGGGCCTCTGGGACAATGTCAGGCATACCAACATTCACATCATAGGGGTACCAGGAGAAGAGAGAAATCAAGGAATTGAAAACCTATTTGAAGAAATGACAGAAAACTTTTCTAACTTAGTGAGAAAATAGACATACAACCCCAGGAAGCTCAGAGACGTAAATTAGATGAACCCAAAGAGGCCCACACCAAGACATAACATAATTAAAATGCCAAAGGTTAAAGACAAAGAGAGAATCTTAAAAGCAGCAAGAAAAAAGCAGTTAGTTACTTACAAGGGAGCTCCCATGAGATGATCAGATGATTTCTCAACAGAAACTTTTTAGACAAGAAGGAATTGGCACAAAATATTTAAAATGATTAAAAGCAAGTGCCTACAACCAAGATTACTCAGCATAGCTATCATTTAGAATTGAAAGACAGATAAAGATCATCCCAGACAAAAAAAAACCTAAAGGAGTTTATCACCACCAAGCCACTATAATAGGAAATGTTGGAGAGACTTAAGAAGAAGAAAAAATATATATCAAAAACATGAATAATAAAATAGTAATGAGTACATATTTATAAACAATTACTTTAAATCTAAAAAATGCTCTAATCAAAAGATAGGGTTGCTGAATAGATAGGGAAACAAGACTCTTACATATGTTGCCTCACTTCAGGTCAGAAGACACACAGACTGAAAGTAAAGGAATGTGAAAAAATGTTTCATGAAAATGGAAATTAAAAAAAGAAAAAATATGGGGTAGCAATACTTATACCAGACACAATAGACCTTTAAAACAAAGATTATAAAAGAGACAACAAAGGACCCAGCAATTCCACTTCTGGGTGTTTATCTGAAAAAACCCAAAATACTACTTTGTAGGAACATGTGCATCCATATGTGCATTACAGCATTATTTACAATAGCCAAGATATGGAGGCAACCTGGGTGTCAATCGATGGATGAATAGATAAAGTAGAAGTGGTACATATATACAATAAAATATTACTCATCCATAAAAATGAATGAAATCTTCCCACCTGTAACAACATGAATGGAGGGTATTGTGCTGAGTGAAGTAAGTTATAGAAAGACAAATGCCATTAGATTTATGTGGCATCTAAAAATATATAAATAAACAGACAAAATAGGAACAAAATCATAAGTACAGAAGAATATTTTAACAGCTGCCAGATGGGATTAGAGTTGGGAGGATGGGTGAAAAAGAGGAAGGGATTAAGATGTACAAATTGGTAGCTACAAAATAGTCATGGGGATGTAAAGTACAAGGAATATAGAAATAATATTGTAATAACTATGTATTGTGTCATTTGGGGACTAGATTTATCAGGGTGATCATCTCATGAATTATATGTCTAATAACTATGTCATATCTGAAACTCATAATATTGTATGCCAACTATAATTAAAAAATAAAAATTATTAAAAAATCAAAGTAAAAGAAAGATGTCAGTTGAGAGCTCATACACAAGAAGAAGTCAGCCATGTGAAGACAAGGGGAATAGCAGTCTAAGAAGAGGGAATAGTGGTTTAAGCTTCATGGCAAGAAATAATTTGGAATATTTGGGAATAAGAAAATTCTTGTTTCCACTCCTGCGGGAGGGAGTGGAAAGAGGTGAGGCCCAGAGGTGAAATATACTCCTGTAATCTTCATTGCCATGATAAGTAACTAAGGTTTTATTCTAAATGTGATGGGAGCCAACAGGCGATTTTAAACAGGGGACTTGCTGACTTATTCTGACATGTGATTTATAGTGTATATATTTAAATGAGGGCTGGTTTCGAAACTCCAATGAAGGGGGCAGTTATAATTTCGTGACCAGGGGCATAAATTGGTTACTTTATTAATTCAGTGGTTCTGAGTCCTTGTCTCAGTTTAGCTCTTAATTGTGAGGACATTTGGGCAAGTCGTATAATTCATAATTACCTTCTTTAGTATAGGAAAAATAATAATTGAAGAATTTGCTCATTCTAAATTTGGAGGTCTGACAAGAAGAACTGTGATTACAGCTATAAAAAACACTTTGGATTGCTTTAAGGATAATGTGTCTTATATATCCTATTTAATATTTTAAAATTTTCTATATTCCTGTGAGAAATGGGGAGGGAAAAAAAAGCAAGGAGGAAGCAAATAGTGGACATCTCCAGTAGCAGATCATTAAAAATATAGATTCAGAAGCTAAACTACGAATTCAGTATCTCTGCAATCCTGACAGTTACCTAACCCCATTTATGGAATGGGAATAATAATAGTGATAATAATAGCTAACTCATAGAGTTATTATAACAATTGAATAAAAGAATGCCCACATAAAGTGCTTAGAGCAGTATCTTGTATTTATTAAGTATCCAATTAATAACCACTTCTTTCTTTGGGCTCTCCATCTGACCTGCCTACTCCATTTCCACTTGGGGAGACTCCCATAGTACTGTGTTGACAGATGCCCTGCCATCTACGGTGGAACCTGAAGACACTTTTTTTTTTTCTCTCTCTCCCTCCTTTGACAACCAAGTGCATATGACTTCATCTGGGCCAATCATTTAATATGATACAAAGATGTTGGTGTTACTAGATTTTATTCATGTTCAGACTGTTATTACTAAATGAAAGAATCTGTGCTCTTCTCCATTGTCATCACCACTCCTACTGCCTCAAGGTGTTTGGTATCTAGCTGTATTTTCCATGTTCTATCCTCTAGCCTCCCATTCATACTGAGCCCTTAATATCCCAACATTCATTTTCTTTAACTTTAGGTAGCCAGAGTCAGTTTTATTTCATTGCAAATAACCGCTCCTAGTGCATTCAGGCTAGAATCTTCCTTTTGGCTTTCCTTCCAGTGCCTTCCTCTCCTCTCCTGGATTATATCTTCTAACATGATTGAATTGTTGGATGATAGCTAATGAGATTACCAGAGCTTCCCAGAATGCCATACAGTAGAAAGTCTTCCTTTTACTAAGGACACTTTCTCTAAATCCTTCCTCCTTCAAGAAAGCAGAAAGACCCCTTTCACTTTCATATTCCCACAACACATGGTTAGGACATCAAGGATAGCACTGGACACACTTTATTTTGTACAGAATTTGAGTATACACCTGTTTCTTCTCTGGACTATTAGCACTTGGAAAGCAGAAATAACGTATTATTCACTTTTAAATTAATATTTGATATGTGCTTAATTTATTAATGTAACCTCCTTAAAGAATTAAAACATTGTAGGTTACAGCTAAAGCTACCTTTGAAAACTACCTTTCCTCTTTGAAGTTAACCAGTATCATCAGGTTGGTATAGGGCCATCGAAGATGCTGCCAAATTGTCATCAGATCACTTATCTCCAATGTGAATAGCATTTCTGCCGCTGTGCAGTAGGAGGACCTATTTTGGAAGGTGTTCTTTCAGGGTGGTTATGGAGAAAATATATCATAGTGTGTGTTTACATAGAAGTACCATACTGGATGTATCACTTTGTGAATTTTTCTCTAACATCATGTCTTAGAGATCTTTCCACATATAAATCTACCTTACTGTTTACAAATAATGGATGATTTTTCCCACTATATGGATATCTCATAGTTTATTTTTCCAAGCTCTTATTAATAGGCATTTGGGTCATTTCTTAATTTTCTCTATTATAAACAATACTTCAGTGAACATTTTGGTACATACCACATTGGGTTCAAGTATAGTTTCCAAACTGGATAAGATAAGAATCTCTGGCTTTATAATTCATGTTCTCTGCCCTTCACACATTGTCTAGCACAAAATCTGGCTTGGAGTAAGTGCTTAGTACATATTTTTTAGACTGATTTAAATGATTCCAGCTTACATCACCCTTTCTAGCTCCTGTTCCCCAAGTGGAAATCTAATGCAGAGACAAAGTGAGCTGAGACACGTACTGCCTGTGATGAGAATAGAGGCGCCATCTCAATTGTAGAAAACTCTGAGAAGTCTTCTCACTAGAGACATAATCAGGTCAAATGTTAATCATCATTTTTAAAAGACCCTTTTGGAACAAGCAGAAAAAATTTAAGTTAACCTCAAAGAGGTATGATTTTCATAGAAGCAATTAGAACCATTTCTTTTTACAGCAACTAAACTTATTAACATCTCCTTTTCTGCAAATGCCTTCTATTTGCAGAGGAGAAAATTTTTGTTGTCTCCATCACGAACACCAAATGATATTTATGTAATGCCCATCTGCTCCACAATTTCCATACACCTCATACGACTTTATTCACTCAGAGCAGAAGCACATTAACAGCAAATGCTAAATGATGAATTATTTCTCACGGGAAAGATAGTTAATTTCACTGACCCTGTGTGTCATGATTCAATGCATCACCCTGTATGGGGAAGCAGACCCATGGAGAGGAAACTGCAAAAACTACAAATTAATGCAAAGCTCTGTTATCCAAAGCCAAGGTCATTTTTAATGGAATAAAAAGGCACTCCAGGGCTTTAGTTATTATACCACAATCTATGCCCTCAACTGTAATTAGAGCACAATAATACACATCCTAGGATGTTTTCTCTAAATGGCACTGAAAGCTGGGGGAGGGATGAAAGGGGGCTATTTGTCAAGTAATTACTAATATTAAATATTTTGTTTTTCAAATTTTACTTTGCTTGTTTCTACCTCTGCTAGTCACCAGATACAAAGCATCCTTCCCCAAAATAACATTGGTACTAATGAGCTTCTTTCTGTGAGATTTCAGACAATTAGCAATCATGAGGCTGTTCCTTATTTTAGAGGTTATACAGTTTGATTGTGAGCTCCTTGATGGTAGGGATCATATCATGCATTACTTGGAGGAGGAAGCAGAGGAAGTGTTGATAGGAAATAAATGGGTTCCTTACTCAAGGTGTTCCACTTCTGGGATCATATGAGAATAACGTATGCAAAATGTTCTACTGCTCCAGGCTCTGGTGGTTTTCTAGTTCTGCTACTATGTACATCCTTCATTAAGAATCCTTTCTTGAAGCGACTCAAGTTAGTTTATTTCCCTTATATCCTAAATTCCCCAACTTGAAGAGTAGTAAAGTGTCAAGATTTAATATAACCTATTATAAAGAAGAAACAAGTCCTTGGACTGTAGGGTCTTCATGAATACAGTTTCTGTACAGTAGCATTATTATCTTTCATTCTAAGTTAGTTGTTTCTGTCTATTATTTCCTAAACTAACTGTAATCCAGGCCAGAAGGCAGAAGAGCCTCCACAGAGAGATACTTTTTATAAGTAATCTTATTCTACTTGGCCTCTGTCTAGAAGCAAGGCTATTCCTGACATATGTGATTGTCTGAAAGGTTCCTATTGAGCCAGATGGTAGAGTTCTCAGAAATCACGTACTTTATTTCTTCATAGGGAATTATAATTTTGCCTAAGTGGTGAGAGATAGATTAATTGAAGCTTTGGGGAATATGTTATTCTGAATCCTTTATAATAATTGTTTTTTGAAAAAGGAGAGAAGGGAAAAAAGGCTGGACATAATTCAGGTTAAAGGGGACTAGAGAAGAGAGGATCTGAAGGATCACAATCAAGAAAGAGAAAAAAGTATGTGAAAACATATGAGTTAAATGTTTCCTCTTTGGGGGAAAATAAGGAAATGAAGGGAAAAAGAGGAAAATTTTCACTTAAGTTTAAGGAAAAGGTATTTTAATTTTTACTCATATTTGCATAATGCTATCATCAGAAAGAATTCAGTTAGTGGCTGAATGTTTTTTCATTAAAAATATAAATTAAAATGCTTTTCTTTTCCAAGTTGGATTGTTATTACAATACCTGAGGAAATGTCAAAGAGAATTTATGTTCAAAATATCTGTAACATATGGAAGTAAAATGCAGTCTTTTTAGAAATATATGAAATTTTTATGTTATGGAGGTGGAATAAAGGCTGTGAACATAAGCAAAGGCAATGGAGATTCATTCATATACATAAAATATATAGTGGTGTCTCTACTATGCAGATACCCATTTAAAAAATAAATAAATAGGGAAAATTGAGTTGCAAAGAAAAAATTATAAATTATTAGATCATAATTAGAATGTTTTTTAGAGTTCTGTTGCAATAAAATTGAAAATCTCAATTAAATTTGATTATTTTCTAAGAAAATATATATAGACAAAATGGCAAAGTGGACTAAAAAGTGATTGGAACAAATAATTATATAGGAAATGAACAGAGATACTAAAGATGTACTCTCCCTTGCCCTAGGTACCTGGCCCAATTGGATACATGAATAGTTTTTCCCCAAAAATATTTTCTGAAACATAATTATCATGCTACTTAATTGATTTAAGATAACTGAGAATGAAAGAAAACTTTATAGTGTGTTTATGTATAATTATCAAAACCCATTGTAGCATAGTCTCACATGTGAATTAATGCAAAAATGATAAAAATATTAGCATGACATGGCAAAAGAAAATAATAACATACCAGTTTGTATTTATTCTCTAAATGCAAGGATGGTTTATATTAGGACATTTTTAAATATAAATGATTAATATATAATTATATTATTTCTCTTACCTAAAATTATTCTACGTATGATTGCCAGTGCATTCAGAGGAAAACATGATATAGGAGGTGTAAAATTGGAAACGTGAAGATAAAATTATTTGTATTTGCATACGAGGTGATGATTTTACCTTTCTGGAAAATCTACCAAATTAAGTGGCTTTTAAAAATATGTTAGAACTAATAAGAAAATTCGGTAAGATGACTTTTTACAAATGTAATACATTTTCCTGTATTCTAATGATAACCAAATAGAAAACATAATGTAAAAAAATGATTACTTCATAATAACACCCCAAAATAAAATAATCTAGGTATTTTATTACATATGTAATACGTAATATGTAATACTTCTTTTCTGAGAAACTGAATAGAAATTTTTCATTTTCAAAACAGATTAATAATTTTTAAATGAACATAAACAATTTGCTAATTGTAATAAAAGTCCCTATATTCTATGTGGCTATTTAATAGTTGATCGAATAGTGATGGTAGACTTAATTTATAGATTATAAAAGTGTATTTCAAAGCCAAAAGTTGATAAAATATAATGATATTGGTGCTGAAATAGAAAAAGAGACCAATGAAAGAGAAAATGAAATTCAAAATATATTCAAATAAATATAAGACTTTGGTATATGATAAAGGTAGCACTTTAAATCAGTGGGGAAAAACAACATATTTTATTAATGGTTTTAGGTCCATTAGCTAATCTTGGAGAAGAATAGGGTTCTTTATTTCACCTATTTTCTTATTTTGAAGTAAATTTCAAAATGCATAATGATGTATTTGAAAGAAAGAAGGAAGAAAAGATGGAAGAAAGGAAGGAAGGGGGGAAAGAAAGGATGGAGGGAGGGAGGGAGAGAATGGGGCGGGAGGGATGGAGGAGGGAAGGAAGGAAGGAAGGAAGGAGGAAAAGAAAGAAAAAGGAAAACAAGAGAGAGAGAAAGAAAGAGAGAGAAAGGTAAGAAAGAAAAAGAAAGAAAGAAAGAAAAAGAGAAAAAGAAAGAAAAAGAAAGACAAGAAAGAAAGAAAGACAAGAAAGAAAGAAAGAAAGACAAGAAAGAAAGAAAGAAAGAAAGAAAGAAAGAAAGAAAGAAAGAAAAAGAAAAAAAGAAAGAGAAGAAATGAAACAAGGAAGGAAGGAAGGAAAGAAAAAAAGGAAGAAGAAAGGAAAGAAAAAGAAAACAAGAGAGAAATAAATAAATCATAAAATTACTACACAAAAACCCTGGTAAATCTTATATACATAATATTCACATGGGCAAAGCCTGTCTAAGCATAAAATTCAGTACAAAACCATAAAGGGAAAAAGGATGTTAGATTTGTATGTATGACAAAAAGCATTTTCAAAAAGGTTAAAAGGCAGATCACATATTATGAACATTTTTTGCAATATACATAAAATTATTTCTTTCATATGTATCAGTACACATATACAAGCACAAATGTTTTGAATAAGAAAAAAACTTAAATCCCCGTACAAAAGTGGAAAAAACGCATAGAAAATGCACAAAGAAATGTAAATAATCAATAGAAATGCTCTCCTTAAAAGTAATCAAAATGCAAGTTAAAGCAAGATACCAATTTTGACTTTCAGTTTAGCAATAATTTAAAGGGATAATACTCATATTATTGCAAGATTGGAGAATGGACCTGCTCTCATAATTGTGGGAATGACTGGAAATTAGTTTGACTTTTCTTGAGAACAAACTGTATATTAAAAGCATTTAAAATTTACATATTCCCCTTTGCACAGCAATTCTAATTTGTATATAAATAATTGGGAAAATTCACAATAATGCTTATATAAGGATGTTTATAATGGATAATAGCTAAATTTATTAAATCCCCACCTCTAAACATACTTACCATATGATCCAGCAATCAAAATTTTGGGTGTGTTTATGCTAGAGAAATACAAATTTACATTCATGCACAAAAACCCATATACATTCAAAACAACTTTACTTGTAATAACAAAGTAGTGGAAACACCCCCAAATTCCTTTCAGCTGGTGAATAGAATAAATTGTGGCACATTGATTCAATGGATACTATTCAACACTGAAAGGAATTAACTATTGATAACATGCAACAACTTAAGTGGATCTTAAGAGTGTTATGCTTAATGAAAAGAACTAATCGTAAAAGGTTGCATACTGCTTGATTCTATATATATATATATATATATATATATATATATATATATATATATATATATAATGTTCTTGAAACTGCAAATATGGAAGATGAAGAACAGATCAGTGATTTCTGGTAGTTAGAATTGGAGAGGTGACTGTTAAAGGGTAACATGAGGTATTTTCTTTGTGGGCATAGAACAGGTCTATGTCCTGACTGTGGTACTGGCTATAGAAATCTATACATGTAATAAAATTTCATAGAACTACGTATAAACACACAGGCGCACACACACACACACACAAATAAATGCATATAAAAACTATTGAAATCCTAATAATGCTGAAGTTTAGTTAACAGTATTGTACGAACATCAATTTCCTTGTTTTGATAATATACTATGAATATTTATGTAAGGTGTTGTCATTGAGGAAAACTGCATGAAAAATATATGAAAACTATGTACCATTTCTGCAGTTTTTGTGAGTCTATAATTCCTGTAAAATAAAGTTAAATGAACTACCAAACCTTCACTTGACCCATTTTCACATTCCAGTTCTGATTTGATAGCTTTCCTGCTGCAACCCCGCCTGCCTGCCTACCTCCCTCCTTCTCTCTCTCCCTCCTCCTTCTCTCTCTCTCTCTCTGTCTCTCATTCTCTGTCTCTCTCAACTTTGAAGCACTTCATTCCTCTTTTAAGATACTTAAAATATTCAGCTTTTTAGTTAGTGTGCTTTTGTCTTATTACCCTACTATATTTTAAAGTTTTTGAAATCAGAGAGTAAACCAATTACATTCCTAGTGTCTCTGCATATTTGCCATTTACATTGAATATGAAAAATGCTATCTTCAGTATAGTTTAAATTCACAATGTTTTTCAAATGATTTTGTTTAATTAAAATTCTTAAACTTTCTCTTAGTTGTAAAAGAGTAAAAGGAGCTAAAATACTTGCTTCAGTACTTCTTTGGTGAATGCACTTAACTACCCTGATCATATATAATAAACATAAAAGTATTGAAACATACATAAAACAAATTGCACCTTGTAAAGTTCTCAAATTTTATGGGATTAAACTAAAACTAAGGTTTGCTTTTTATGTGGAAGAAGAAAAGATTCCATGTGAAATCCATCTAAAATCTCTCTGGATGTTTGAACTGTTGGTGTTATAAAGCGGTGTATTATATAAATTGAATTTTGGTGATGAATATTGGTGTGTTTTTGCTATAGCAGCTCCAAAAATCGAAAGAAAAGAATCAGATTACCAAGTATCTAAATGCTACACTGTAATTGTATTGATTGTTTGAGGCACAAGATAACAAAATAATCCTGTCTGAAACTTTCCATTGTATACAGCCATTTAAAAGTTTCTTTAAAGAAAGTAGAAGTTTCCTAATGCCTCCCAAGCCTACTAGTTTATTGGGATAGATGTAAAAGTTTTATTTAACCATCTTCTCATATCCTTAGTTAAAAAATTATCCCTAATACTTTGTTATTTTGATGGATTAAAAGATGAGACAAGAATATTCTCTTATTTATAGTAAAATAAAAAAATATATTTCCTTGCATAAGGAAAAAGAAGCAATTTTATATAATATTTTTCTGTCAGAAGGCTTTTCAGTAAAGATCATATAAATTCATATTAGTAGCATTTTATAAAACTGCATGGGATTTGATGCCAAGTATAGTCAACATTCATGACAAGTGAATGGCAAAAAGTCAGTTTTTTGAGCTCTTTTCTTAGGACATGTGTGGATAAAGTGAGTTACTGTTTGCAAGTTACTGGTAGGGCCAAACCAACTACATTTTTAAGACCTATGCTATAAAGATGAAAGGTTCTTCTACAATCTAGCCTCCTTTTATGCTGCAAGCTGAGTTTCTTTTAGGAAAAAATAACAGAATGAGGGAGGGACATAAACATCTGGGTTTTTCCATTTGTCATCTTGAAGGTCTTGGCTTGTTTTTTTTTGGTTTGTTTGTTTTGTTGTTGTTGTTGTTGTTGTTGTTGTTGTTTGTTTTTTTGACTCTGCTTTCCCTTGGACAGCAGAAACAGTTGTGGAGATAACAGCTTGAGGTCAGTGGTCTGTTATAAAATTACACTTGCATCTGACAGAATGGAAAGTGCCTAGATAAGAAATCCAAATTCTACACTATAGGTCTTGTGAATATCAGCTATGGAGCAAAACAAAGACAATTGATTGTTGATTAGATGACATGATTTTAGTCATTCATGGAATGCTCATTGAAAGTTTACTTTTCTGTTATCCCATCATTGAGAGGGTAGGCTGATGGTTTATTCATTCAAGATACCTAACATGGCTGAAGAATTAGATATTTAGTTTTGTTTGCAATAACATTTCTCATAATTTTATTGATATAATAGTGAAAAGGTAGGAGAAAAAATATCAAACACGATATGTGTGCTGGCTCTTTCCCAGTCTAGGTATATTCTCCATCCAAGCCTCTTCCCATGGCAGCAGGTAACCTTTATGGACTTTAAATCAATAGATTTCCTTGCCCTCTGACTTTTAATCGGATAAGCAGCATGAGGAGGTTAGAAGGCAGGAAGAGAAAGAATGTGGAACCCATATCTCCTCAGCTGCCTCTCTACCAGGCTTGGGTTGGCAGTGGCTATATTCCCTACCAAAGCACCTACCTAGAGATCCTCTCTGATCTCTGCAGCTCTCTCCAGATCCTGGTAACCATTTTTCTCCTTCCCTCTTCAGTCTTGGGGAAATAATGGCTCCCAGGTACTTTACCATCCTATTAGTGTTTCAGGCCTTGCCACATACTTGTAACTCATCCCTTTATTAATTCCTGTCAATTCTGTCAGTTGAGTGGATTGTCTGTTTCCTGTCAAGACTGATACATATGAGAATCATCATCAATATTTTAATACAGCCATAAGATAGATATTATGTAATTGTTAAACATTTTTAAAATACTTCATGTCATGAGAAAATTCTCAGAATGAGTAAAGGGTGTATAAAATGATAGGGAAAGTATCACCTCAATTTTGAAAAGAAAATGTTTATAGAGTTGTTCATGTGTATAAGCAAAAAAAAAAATTTTAAAGATTGGAAAGAAATATATTGAATTTTAATTAATGACTTATTTAATTGATGGATTTTTAGACATGTTTTGAATGTTTTTTATTTCTACTTTTTTCCAAATTACCTATTATGAGCATATATTAATTTAGAATCATATACTTTTTTAATTCAACATTATAATTGAAGGCAAATGATAGGTTATACCAGTTCTTTAAAGTAAACTTTACCTACAAAAATGATTTTTATTGTCCTCTAATGCCATGTAATTTCTAAGCATAAAACTACCGGAGGAAGCGGGATGAAAAAGTATGAATATTAAGTAAAAATTTTATAGAAGAACAATTATACAGAATTCTACAAAATAGGAATCTTTTAAGACTTTAAATGGAAGGCAACCCTTACCAAAATAGAATATTTATTAAATTAATAACCACTATTTCTAGAGTACTTTTTATTTTTAAATTTCTTATACATATAGTAGTCTTACTTTATTTTCCTAATAACCCAAAGTGTTTTGTGTCACCCTAGAAAAATTCTAGCATCATCTAACACTCAGAATCATTCTCATTTAAAACTCTAGAATCCATTTGCACATTTCAGTTTTCAGGGCTGGCTAAATGTTGTTAGTAAAGTTACAGGCTATGGTTAACTGATTTTTGTTCTGAAAAACTGAATACATAAAGAGGAGAATGGCAATAGAAATGTTCCAACTGTTTCACAGTCTAATCCACTTTTGGTAAGAAAGGAGATTTCATTCATTGTTACACACTAAAAGAGTTATCAAATAGGAGTAGGTAGGGATTGAAAAATAAATCAGAAAATAAGAGAATAAAAGATAAAGCAAGAGCTGGTCATGATGACCTAATTAATATGACGCTGATTCCTGGAATTTACCTATTGTATAATTGATTATTTTTAATCTCATTCTATTGCAAGGTAAGTTCATTGTAAAGTATGATGAAAGAGTATACTCTACCCTGGACAGTTATTAAGGGCAATTTAGGAACAGAGTACATGACAGCTTCTCCAGCTCAGTCAGTCTCATGCACTCTTCTATATCTGCTTCAAGTTTTAAATTTTGTTTTTAAAAAATAGGTTTTCATTATAAAGAAAAATAAACAGGTTAAAAACTTTTCCATTCCCTACATCAAATCTACTTCTCTGTTATAACCATGATTAAAAAATAATTTGATGTGTATTGTTCCACATGATTTTATGTGGGCATCTTTTTGTGTGTCTATATATGTTCCTTTGTTCCTTTTCACACCAAATGGTTATATTCTTCGTACTGTTCTTTAATCCAGGTTTTAAAAAAATAATAGACATCTTTGCTTATCAGAGCATATGAATCTACCTCTTCCCTTCCCAACCAAATTTATCTATTATTTTAAATTACATGACTATACATAAATCATTCTTATTATAAAAAATGTTTCAGTTTTACTGCTATCTATTTAGGACATGTATGAGGGAAGATCATGTTACCAAACACTTTACCTTATGGCCTAAATTTTTTCTCCTTTCTCTATTTCCTTGCCTATATTTCCTCCTTTTGTTGTATATTATGCTCTAGCAAAATTGACAAATACAAATAAACAGCTTGACTAACTCTGTATAGGATAGATTGCTAGGCATAAGCAATGTAGTATTCAGGCTAAATCGCAACCAGAGTTTCATTCACTCTTTGATTGGCACAGATATGAAGTAGTCAAGGGGCTGCCCCACTTCCTGCCATTGTCTCCTCATTCATTTTTCTCCTCACAACTGTCTCTCATTAAAATCACTTCCAGATCATGGAAACAGTTACGGGACTGTACATCTACATTATGTAACTAAATTTAAAGCAAAAATAAACCACTAAATTCTATATTTTTTCTGGATTCTGTAGTCTGTTGTGCTTTTCTGACTTTTTAAAGTTTGTAATTGTAGTTTATTTTCTAATCTAAAGAAATGTCCACTTTTATATCTAATTTTATAATCATGATTTAGTCTTTTTTTAAAAGAAGATCCCATGAATTACATAAGCTTTGGACTCTGTAAAACATGGATGTCTATGAATATTATTATTCTTATACCTATACATAATTTATATTTTCAGATTTTTAAATATTTAATAAAATAATTAAATTTTAGAAAAAGAAAGAGAAACTTTTGCCTTAAAGCTGCTGATTCTGCTCTACTGTTCTATCTCTGTACCAGTTCTAGGTCATGTTTTTCTCCTTGTGACTCAGTTTCTATTTTAATACTTAACTCCAGTATCTATGTTTCTATCTTATTTCTTCTCACTCCTCACCTGTCATTATACCACACCTTCTAACACATGATCTTGTTTCTTCTTATTCCCTAAAGTTCCAATTTTTTATTCTTCTGGAAAAGCAACTTTTGTTAAAATTTTACTCCTGTCTTTTTCAGAAACCTTGGCTGCTGACTGACTTTCACTCTGTTTGCCACCTGGGTCCTCTGCTGCCTTCTTACAGACAACATGCCCCTCACACTCCAGGGCTGACCCAGATGCCTGTGATAGAATCTCCCTGACTCCATCTTTCTGCCATATTCCCCACTGCTGAGCACCCACCTAACTACTAATTTCATCCCAGGCCAGTCTCTAAGACTTTTATGGGACCTTGTTTCTATCTGACCTGATCTTGGAGAGAATACCAGGCTCTTCCCAGAGACAGTAAGTACAATGGAAAGATACTTGCTTTTCTCCTACCTTCATTATTTTTCATGAATACTAATGATATCAACTGCTTTCTAGGCTCTAAACTCAAAGTCCACTTTGATATTGCCTTCTCTTTTTCTTCCTGCATCCATACTAGTCTTTCTAATTTTTTTTCCTCCCACCCAATTTTATTTCCATTTCCATCACTTGATTTCAAACCTTTATTACCAATGATGTAATGAAGATTATTATTTCTATTATAACTTTCTCTGGTCCAGGCACTATGCTAGGTGTTTTTGCCTTTATATATTACTCAAGTATCACACAACCATGAAGAGAGAGATGCTGTTATTATCTCTTTTTGTGGATTGAGAAGTTAAGGTTTAGAGACGTGAGTAACTTTCCAAAGGTCATTTAGTTTATAAATGGCAGAGCCTAACATCAAATTCAGGACATACAGCAAGAGTATCCTAACTGGAACTTATCAGTCACTCACTATTTATCTCATCTGCCTAAATATCACTTGTATATTTCTACATATTAACTATTTAAAGGCTTTTCAGTACTTACAGAGTAACATCTGAACTTTATTACATTAACCTTACGGCTAAATTCTCTTTGTGTACTTTGTGTACACCATGCACTATTCATTTATCTAACTGTAAAATCTCATCCATGCTTCAAAGCATTTCTCAGTTCTCACCTACTCTATAAGGCCATTTCCAAGTCCCAATCCTTAACCGTTTTCAATTCCTTAACAATAATTGCCATATGCCACTTTGTTTCTTTTTTCTAATTCCTACTTATGTGATCATACTCTTATTCCAGTGACAACAGGGATAGATGGAGATGGGTATTTGGTTCCAGGAATTCCCATCAGTGATCCTATAGCTATACCAATATACTAATCACTAGGAAGTTGATGCTTTCTCAAACTTAAGCAGTGTGATTACAAGCAACTTTAGAAAACTTTACTATTTTTATTGACCTGAAACATATATATAAAGTAAAACTGTGACTTGCTGTGCAAATTCAGCTTTCAAATAAGTCCACAATTTGCCTTCCATCCATATGATTACCACTGAACCCATTCTATATAGAATTCTGGAGCTGCCTCTAATGAATGGCAAATTTGTTGCTATTGATATAATTTGCCTTGCAATATCTCTTGAAGAGGTTAATATATTCTGTTCCATATTCAGTTTCTAAAAACTGCATCTTCTTGGAATCACCAAACTCCTTCCAAACCACTATTCCATCATCATTATTGAAAATTCCTTTTACATGTAAGCTCACATCTTTTCTCTATCTTTCCTGTCACATCCTCCAGGTCAGCTCACTATGGTCCCACGACACCCGACTCATCATTTTTTCTTCTACTCTTTGCCTTATACCATCTTATCTAAAGAAGACCAAGTCAACAACCCAGTCTTCTCACTTATCTCAATATCAATGACTTTTATTTACACTTTTGTTGAAAATATTATGACTACCTGGTGCTTCTTTACTTTTAATTCTTACCTTAGAAGTTTTCTTTTCTCCTCATAGCTTTTTATTTTTAAAAATTAATTAATTTTTAAATTGAATAAATTATTTAAATTTTTTCTCCTGTCTACCTCCCTCACTTCCTATATCTTTCTATTCTAGCTCCCATTCTTATATTTCATTTTGTTTAGGGTTCGTCAGAGAAACAGAACCAATAGCGTGGGTGGGTGGATGGGTGGGTGGATGGATGGATGGATAGATGGATGGATAAACTGATTTTAAGACTTGGCTCATGCAGTTGTGGAGTCTGCCAAGTCCAAAATTTGCAGAGTAGGTATCTTATTTTTTTAAAGCTCTTATGACAAAATAAATACCACAAATTGGGTATCATAAACAAGAGAAATTTTGTCAAAACATTTTGAAAGGTTAAAATTTTGAAAGTAAATCTTTTTGAAAGAAAAATTTTGTTGAAATTTTTTAAAACAGTTCTGGAGGCCTGAAAGTTCAAGATCAAGGAGCCATCATGGATGTGTTCTTGGGAAGGCCCTCTTCCTGGTTTATAGCTCATGCCTTCTCTCTCTGTTCTCACTTTGTAGAAGAGGCTAAGAATATCTATGGGGTCTCTTTTATAAAGCACTAATCCCATCATGAGAATTCCACCCTCATGATTTAAGCACCTTTCAAAAGTTCCTTCTGATACCATCATCTTTAGGGATTAAAATTCAAACATATGAATTTTGGGGTAACACAAACAGTCAGAACATAGCAATAGTAGACCCATAGGCTAGAGACTCAGAAAGAGTTGCAGTTCAACTCTAAATGCAGTTCACTAGCAGAATTCCCATTCAGTCTTTTTATTAAGACTCTCACCTGATTGGATGAAACCCACTCACATCTGCTTTACTCAAATTTTACTGCTTTAAATGTTGATACCATCCAAAAAAAATCTTTACATAAACATCTAGGATACTGAGACCAAATATCTGTGTATCGTGGCCTAGCCAAGTTAACACTTAAAAATAAACATCACACACATACCAAGTCTACTCCTTGATTCACCAAGGTTCCATTTACCTGAGAGTTTCTACTGATCCATTACACTCTGGCTTTCCTTCTTTGCCTTTCTAGATTGCACATGTCTACTTTATGATCACTCTCAATGTCCTTACCTCAAAGTTTATCTGCTCCACATTGACTCTCCATCTTCTCTGGCATCACTTGCTTATACTCACTTCCACTACACCTACACCAAAGACCTCATGCTTTCACCTTTCCAGGCATACCACTCTTGGCCAATAATACCTTCTAACCAAACTACTCGCTCATTCAGCTAATAAATCATAGCAGAGACTTCAAACCCCCATTCACCCTCCCCAGGCACCATTTATGCCTCTCTCTCTTCAACAGCCTTGGATCTTTATTCACATTGCCAATAGAGCTGTTATCCTCATTGCTAAATTCTGAGCCACATCAAGATATTGATTTCATCTTTATTGGCGCAATAAATTTATGATAAAATGTATCTATCTTTGTGAGAAGGAAGTTTTAATTTTATGAATTTAGACAAGCTAAATAACCTCTATGTTCTTCCATTTCTTCATGTGTAAAATAGAATACAAATAATAACAGTACCCACTTCACAGAGTTGTGAGGAATAAATGAGATTGTGAATCTGAAGTACTTAAAATAATACCTGGGATCTACTGAGCATTAGATGTATGGGAGCTATTATTGTTATAACTGGAATCATCTGTTGTTTCCTTCATCAGGGATATGCTGGAGCCAGGTCGTTTGACTTTTGGAAGGTGCTTAAATCAGAAATTTAGTGATCCAATTTCAACATGTCTATTATTAAAAGTTAAAGTTTATAAACAAAATTTAATACATTGTATTAAAAATAAAGGTCAGAAAAACTTATCACATCCCAATTATTTTACTCTATTTTAATATTATCTATGCTTTTAAGATTATTTAACACTATTATATCAGCATGGTGGAAATACCATATGATGGTATGCTACTGTGTATCTTTTCCAGTTCCATTTTAGTGTTTTGCATTGGTAACTTGAAAATAAATGGTCATGATGGCAATCCTTCACTATAGGGAATGGCTAACATTGCAACATTGCAAATTAGAGCCTGGTTTATTGTTTATTGATTGTTTGGACTAAAGGAAGTGATAGAGGAACTGTTAATGCAGATTACACTTAACAGTGTGTTGTGTCTAGGTCTGAGAATGAAAGAAGTCACTATTAATGAACATAACTTTTGTATATGTTACAACTAATTCAACAATAAAGCATATATCAAATTTAATAATAAAAAATATTGGGAAAAGAGATAGCAGTTTAATCATGGTTCAGTTACATACAAGAGTTCTATAAAAATTAACAGAAGCATTCTCTGAGAATCAATTGAATATATAGAATCAATTGGAGAATCAATTGTAATTTACAAAAGAGCATTGTATATTTTGTTATTATTTATAAATTATGTGCCACATATTTTTACATATGTAAAATTTATAATAAACTTATGTATGTATGTACATACATGCACATATGTGTACACATATACACAATACACTTTTTTTTCAAAGCTTTGTTGTGAAACATTGGTCAGCACACCATTGCCTTCAGATTGTCTTATCGATCAGAGGATAAAAAAAAAGAAAGAAAAATAGAGGGACATGAACAAGTGAAGTCATCAGTCTACCACAATGTGTTCTGCCAGCTATATATATTTGTCTCAGGATAGAGCTGAAATCTTGTTTACCTTGGTTAAACAAGCTGCCTGTGAATGGGATCAGATCAGCTGTAAACAAACAAACAAACAAACAAACAAAAATCCTCCTTGTCTCTGGATTATGGTCCTGCTCTTCTTTCCATTTTTTTGAATAGCAACAATTTTGTAGACTTATTCTCAAAAAAAAACAAAATAGCTAAAATTTATAGTCATGATTTCTCTTGTCTCAGAAAAAGATTTCCATTTAATGCAAATAAAAGAGTAGAATCAAGTTATAGATGAAAAAAATTAAAAAGCAGTTTTGTAGAATTAAGGAAGCTAAACCAAATTTAACATCTACAACACCAAGAAAAAATACATTTAAAAGCTCTGAATTTACAAAGGGCGAGAGATAGACACACAAAATAAAGATCACACTCACATATTTGGATTTTAATCACAGTAGTGACTCTCGGGTTATTTAATGAATTACATAAAATAATTTTGCCCACTGATTCAGAAAAGAATTGTGGAGAAAGGAGAAAGGAAGATATTTAATATTTATTGAGTGATTAAGTTCCAGGTCCTATGCTAGAGACCTTAAATACATCATCTTATTTGATTCTCTAAAACAATTCTTCAAGTTAAGTTTTATAACCCCCATTTTACAGATGAGAAAGCTGACGCTCAGAGAGTTCAAGTGATTTGGTCAAGTTTATAGTTATAAGTAACAGATGGATTGAAACTCCATACATCTGTTTGACTCTAAAGCTTTTGTTTTTTCTACCCTCTAACTATATTATTTCATCTGCTTCATCTTTTTGAATCAAGATGAGCACATATTTTATTTTGAGTTTAATTGGGGAGAAGCTTTATAATTATTAGGGAAAATATAATAGAAAAAAATTCTAAGCATCTCTTTCTATTGATAGTGCTTCTAAAAACTACTATATGCTGTTTCAGCCCTCAGAAATGAACATTCTTACCAGCAATGGTTCATGCTGTAGCAAAATTCTTGTTATTCATGACTAAAATATGCCCTTCTTTCTGCTAATGAAGATCCCAAGTCTCACTTTACCCCTGGTATCATTCATTCAATCCTGGTTGGCACTGGTCCATGGCTGCACTCCCAGAACCAGTACATTCCCAAGCCAAACCATTCTTCTATTTCATATTATGTCTGCTTTCATGGAGGGAGTCTCAGAGAAAAGGAAACAGATATACGCTGTGTAAATAGAGCATATTGTAGGTTGGGAATGAAGTAATTTTAGAGGAAGTTTGAAATTTTGCTAAGTAATAGGCATTATAAAGTTTAAGCACAATTACATGTAACCACCATACATAATACAAAAGAGAGATACTCTAAGCAAGCTGTAAGAGAAGACAGGAGGATGTCAGTGTGCACACTGGGATAAGAAAAGAGCTCTTACATTAATATAATTTCTATTATATTAATCAAATATAATAGCAAGCCTAAAGCATTTTAATTCTATCAACTCTTCTATTTGACTAATTTTTATGATCTGTTTTATTCCTGGCCAAATGTTCTCTAATTCTGTACTTCTCAACCCTCAATATGCATGAAAATCACCCAGAGAGCTTGTTAAAATGCAGATTCTAATCCGGTAGTTCTGGGTGAGGTCTGGGATTCTTCATTTTAACAAGTTCTCAAGTGATGCATGTGCTGCTGACTTGGAACCTTACTTTAAGTAGCAAGGCTTTTGTCCATAAAACATTCTATTGAGGGGTGTGGGTTAGGAGAGAAGTAAAATCTACTACATCAGAAAATGAGGTTAAAAAAGAACATACCTTTACATTTAAAAAATTCTCCACTTTGGACTTTGAGCATTGACATTTCATATCAGACTGATTACAGAAACCTATTCTGCTTATTTTTTAAAAATAAACCAGAGAAGGATAGAAATATTACAAAGAAAGGGAGAAAAGAAACCAAGAATGGAGAATAACTTTTTGAATTTTTAAATCTCTTTCAAGTTATGAGAGCTCATTCAAATAAGAGAAGGTTTATATTTTGTGCCATTGATGGGGTCCCCCTGACTCTGTGATTTTCAGTCTTGGTTACATATTAAAATTATGAGGGGCCCTTTAAGACTCTAACTCCTAGGATTCATCTTCAGATGTCCTGATGTAGCCTGTCTCGGGTGGGGCTGAGAAGTGTAGTGTTTAAAAGTCTCCAGGTGACTCTTGTGAAAATTAAATGAAATTATGCATGTGAATGCAATTTACACAGTGCTCTCTAAAGGTTAGTTCTTATTGATGGGATTACTAAATCAATAGCCACTAAATTTGAAATCAAGAGGGAGAACAGCACAGTTATAGAGTCTGCTAAGGTATAAGCTCAGTTCAGAATAAATTTTTGCACTGAATCTTGAAACCCAAGTTAAGTAAAGAAGGAGGTCAAGCAGCCCAGGAGTAGGAATAACATGTTAGTGTAAAGGCAGAAGGGTGAGAAATAGCATATTCTGTGCAAGATACAAGCTTTATTTTATGATAGATTCAACAACCATTTATTGCATATTTATCCATAATTTACACTGTCCTGTTCATTGGAATGTAAAGGTAATTAACAAGAAATTCACAGACTAAGACCATCTTCCCCTCTAGGGTGCTTAAAAGGGTAGGCTGGTCAAGTTGAATTTTAAAGACTCCTTTAAGAGAGGACGAGGCAGGAATGGCTTCCTACAGTAAAAGTCTCATGCATTGGTTAATTGAAAGTAAAGAGATGGATGTCAAGAAGAAAGAACTTAAAAGTTCCAGTGTGAATAGGCCTCACAGGTCTAAAATGAGTAACAGAAGTATTGCATACATCCTCTTGACACACTGCAAAGTACTTTTTAAATGTGAAAAACATTATTATTACTAACTTCAGAATGCATGGTAATAAATTATTGAGAGGAAAACTATTTTTAATGCCTAGTCAACATTAATTCCAAAGAAACTTATAGAATGCATTTAATATTTAATGTATTAAAATTAAAATATTTACCCATATTGTCAAATGTAAAGTGATACAGTTCTCCAAAATTTTAATAGTTGCGTCAAACACTTTATGGAAGATACATAAATTAATAAATAAATATACAGGTTTATTGAGACTGTAACTCTTCTCCAGATACACCCCCATCCCTTTTCCCCTTCCAAGAACTACCATTTTCTTGCCCGTGTATGAATCAAGGGCAGCTGACTTGGTCAGTTCAGGGAGAACCAGGACCAAAGAGCAGGGAACCCCTGCGCACTGAGGCTGTACCTTGTGGTCCTGATTTCCTCTTCTTAAAAAGATACCAGTTGTATTAGATTCTGACCCAGCCTAACGGCCTCATTTTAACTTATCTATTTAAAGACCCTGTCTCCAAATACAGTCACATTTGAGGTACTGGGGTTAGGCCTTCAACATATGAATTTTGATGGGACAAAATTTAGTCTATAGCAAGGGCATTTAATTTAAAAAATCAAAGATGCACAGACCCAACTAAATCTGATTTCCTAGGGGTGGGGTCCAGACATAAGTATTTCTTTAAAGTTCATTTGTGGTTCAAATGTGTAACCAGGTTATAAGTAAAAGGACAAACCTCTGAGCACACATCAGGGGATCTTGTCATCATTAGTCATATGCTACACAGTCAGGCAGTTAGACCCTAGCCAAGATGGAGAGTGTTATGTAGTAGTAAGAACTCAACCACGGAAAGTCTGACTTAGGGCAGAATATCCAGCCAAGCCCTGAGGTAAGAGTAGACAGGTTGAGAATTCAGGTAATAAAATGGAGGCGCAGGAGAGGACCAATTTATAATAAAGCAATATCAGAATGGATCACTCAGCTGTGATATACACAGCTAACTTGACTCTGGGAACAGTTTTCTAGTCAGGGGCTCCTAGCCAGAAAATTGTTCCCAGGGCTAGAAGATACAGCTATAAGAATCCAAGAGATGACAGTGAAAGAAATTAAATGTTACCTGAGGCTTCTATAAGACATCCTGACTTTTAATACCTCCAATACATCTCTTTAGAGGGGTTAGAGAAAAGGAAAAGAAGACAAATGGCAACAACAAGAAAACCACTGACCTGAAAATACATTGCGTGCATGAACTCCTGATGTGCGAAGAGCTGTACAATTCTAGTGAGTTCCTGGACTTTACTTCATGTGGATGATGGGGCATCTCACAGAGTAGCAAATTAAGCTTCTAACCACCTTTGTCAAAGTCAATAATCTCTGCTTTGTTCTCCCTCACAGAGAGGAAGCCAGTCTTGTTTAAAGAGTTATTATTAGCTCCATTTCCAATACCACAAAATTAAAGGACTGTTGCAAAGAAACAAATGAAATCCAGGAAGAGCACACAATCTCTTAGAGCACCTCCTTACCTTCATCCACCCACCTGGCCCAGATAGGGAAGAATTACAGGGAACCCAGCTGAGTAATAATGTTATTGATTCCCTGCTAATCGGATTTTTCTTTAGTCTGGCAACAGTCAAGTGTTTACAAGACTTCTCTTTTCAAAACAACTCAAAAGTCATTCCCAGCAGAGAAGCTAAAAACCAGAAAATCAATAATACAGGAACTACTACTAAGGATTTTCATCTAACCAGTGAGGAGGATATTTATTTATAGAAAAACTGGCCACTCCAGTTTAGTGTGGTAATAACATGGTACAGCTAGTTCAAAGAGTGACATGGTTGAACACAGCCTTGTATTATGCCCACTGTAAATGGTCTCTATGAGGAAAAGCCTATAATTTAGAGAGATTTGCCATGAATGGTAAAGCCTGGGTCATTGTAACAGATACTTTTTACCAGCTGTATTTGTGGATAGGGCATGTAAAAAAGGAAGGAAAAAGGTTAGTGTCAGGAAACCTGGGAGGAGAAAGTGAGCTTCGTTTGGTTTTACCTACATGAGAGCTATATCACACCCAACCTGAACCCTTGATTATTGAATAATTACTACAAAGGCATAGAATTTTTTAATGCAATAAATATGTTTTGATCCCTAAGGAATTATTTTTCCACTGTCCTACTTATAACTTTATCTCTCTTTATGTGCTCTTCAAATTCTGGGGAAAACTATATACCCTTTTCATTTGCAGTTTTATAATAGGGCTTATCATTGGGTAGAAGTCAGAAAACACTGACTGAAAATGTTAAGCCATTTTCCAGACATCTCCTTAGAACATGATTCTGTTGACTTTCTGTGGTGCATCCCATCAGTCTTTATATTTGCTGCTTAAAAAGCAGGAGGTACACATGTTGGATATGGCTTTTCCAAAGCCAGTCTTTGAAGATCCATGCAGCAATTCTTTAGACCTTTAAAAATAATTATAAAGTAAATATTCTCAGGAATTAGGTAATAGTAGATCTAAACTTTAATCTCTACGTGCCTGTCTACCTTTGTCATTTCCACTTTCTATCACCCATCTGTGATACATTCCCAAGGATCACATAGGCACAGTGGTATGGTGATAAAGATTTAAAACTGGCTGTCCAGGAAAAATAACCCTGATTTGTATTGTTTGATAATTTCTGTGGTGTAAATAGTCCCACATGACCCACCAACCTGAAATTGCTGAAAGCAGAGTTAGGAAGAGAATGTAGCATTATGTAATATTTCCAGAATATAAATACGATTGAAGTAAAAAAAAAAAAAAACCCTTATAAACACACAATAATAAAATGTTGTAAAATAATTAGGAAGTTATGAGTTTTGAGTTTTTATGACCTTGTTTTTAATATGATTTGTACAATTATAAGTTCATGTAATTTAATTTTAATAATGACTGTGTTTATCATTGGGCTTGCAAAATTCTATAAAATCTAAAATTGGTTCTCAATGCCAGTAGAAGCTGCTTCTAGCACAACATGGGTTCTCAAGAAGGTGAAGCCTGGATTTACAAATTAAAAGAGAACCCAGGCCTACAACATTAAACAGTATGTACTATATAAAATCTGAGCTTGTGGGCAGAAATGAGACTGATCAAAGTTGGAGAATAAACCCAGAACCCAATATCCAGATTCTACCTTTAGGGCAGAGGTCATCAACTACTAATGTGGAGATATGTTTTTTTAGGAAGTTCTGGTGCTAGAAAGCCAGGCTGTGCATTTTTTATGGCAGGAATCGGCTAGATCAGAGAGATAGTTGCCACCTTTGGGCAAGATTAGTGAACTCCAGTTTACCACTTGCCAAACTACTTTTTGTTATCTTTTTCCCATGGTTTATTTCACTAATGGTTTTACCTACATGAAAGTTATATCACACCCATTACCACTGAATGTTGGAGTAGTTCAGAATCATCACTTCATTAAATGTACCCACTCAAGTGGCTTCTGCCTCATGGCCGTAAGTAACATCTGCATGCTGATGACTCTCACATTTATATCTCCATTCTGGATGTCTACCATGATCTATGGACTCACATCTAGTTGCCCGCTCACCATCTTTACTTAGAGGTTAATAGGCATATCAAATGTACTGTACTTAAAACTAATAATAAAATAAAATTTAAATGAACAAACAAAAAACATGTTCAAAACTGAACTGTTCCTGCCAGCAGCTCAGAAAATGGCTACTCCATCCTTTCAACTTCCTGGCCAAAAATCTTATCAGCTCTACCTTCAAAATATGTGCCCAAAATAACTTTTTAAAAACCACATCCAACTTAACTTCTGTAATCTCTCCACTCTGTTACTACAATAGCCTCCTAACTAGTCTGCTACTTCTGTTCTTGCCCACCTACAGCTCATGCCCACAGCAACCAATATAAGCCTTTTACAATTTAATTTGAGTTACGTATTTTCTCTACCAAAAAGCCTCAATGTCTCCCCATTTTACTTAGAGTAAAAGCAAGAGTCTTCATGCCTTTTCTTCCAGTGTTTCCTAACTGGATGTTCTTTCCCCAGATGTCCCGCAGCCCTTTTTTCCATCTCCTAGACCTTTTCTAAATGTCATCACCTGACCTCTTTACTTTTTTCTCCATAGCATTTATCACTAGCTGAAATTCTATAAATTTTACTTGTTTTTCTCTCTGCTAAAATTTAAACTTCTTGAGGGCAGAAATTTTTATGTTTTGTTTGCTGTTATATTCCTGGCACCTAGAAACAAGGCCTAGCATGATAGGGACTCACTAAATGCCAGATAAAGGAATGGATAACCTGCCTATGAGCATTAGAGATATTTCAATACAGTTTGAGAGGGATGGTAGGATGGGAGAAGAGAAGTTAAGGAGATGGGAGTTGGAATAGTAGAAAAATAGAACATTTCATTGGGCAAATAGGAAACTAACTTCTTCAGGTCCCCGACTGAGAGTTGGTGAAGGTCAAGGAACTCTAGAAGACTCTAGCTCTTCTGGTGTGGAATAGGGGAGTATGTAAAGAAAGGCTGTGTGCTGTCCTAGAAATACTTTTATTTTGAAGTCAGATAAATGCTGTTGCTGCTCCTGCTGTTATTTTCTTGGGTATGTGATTTAATCTTGCTGATCCTCTCCTGGTTCTCTTTTCTTTGAATTCTCCTCTTCCTTTTATGCAGTTGGCATCTCTGACATCTTTTAACACGTTGGTTTCATAAATGCTATATCCAGCACCTTTCTCCATCATCCTCATCTCTTCTGACTCTAGCTTGATCGGACCACTCTTTTCACCTCTATGATTTTGCTCAAGCTACTCTCTCAAACTGAAGAAAACAAACAACACAAATTCAACTCTACCCTCTTCAGGTTGAACTGCCTTTGTTTTCTCATGGCTTTATCTCACACATCTCTCTCATAATTGCAAGATGTCATGAGAAAGTTAGAAAGCTGAGTTTATTTCATAGCCATGGTGACTTAAATCAATTCCTTAAACTTTCTAAACTTCAGCATAATATGTAAAAAATGAAAAAGTAACAAGACCTGGTAGTCTTGGCAACAGATTTGCTGGGTCATATCGCAGCCCTGATACTTCTAGTTGGGTAAAAGAGCAAATTAATATCTCCAAACCTTGGTGTCTTTCTTAATAAAAGTGCTAATAACAGTACCCACTTCATAAGGTTGTTGTGAGGACCTGATGAGGTATAAAGCACTGATACATTGCCTGACACATGGTAAGCACTCAGTCTAGGTTAGTTATTGACATTATTATTATGGAACTCTAGTAAAGACCCATGAACTATGTATGTATGCTGGGCATTTGTTTGCCTCTCTAAATGTACTCCTCATCTTTCTTCATTCTACTTTGTGCCACGCTGAGGCTGAGCTGGATCCTCTATCAAAGGATTTCTTTGACCTCTGGCTCTAGTAAGGCCAATGGAGGACTAGGAGGAGATGGGCTCCCTCCCTGAAAGGACCCATGAGTCATCTTCTTTTTACTAAAGGCTATGGCTCCAGTCAGATGGCTCTCTCCATAGGGCTCTCTGCTTCTCTTCTGAGAATCAGTAACTACTTTTTCTATTATAAGCTCCAGAGTACCATTTTGTTTTTTCTTCACCCCATCTGTTCCCTTATAAATAGTTTTTTTATTAAACTCTCCTGAATTTGAGCATGCTAACTGCTTCCTGCCAGAAACCCAGTTGAAGTAGTATAGATCAGAGTACCTCATGAAGTTATAACACAAATCTTTGGCCTACATACTTTTTCTCCATGCATCCCTAGAAACTGTCAAGTACCTACAAGAATTAAAATTAAAAATAAAAAAAATCACTGTTTCAGATTTTAAAAAACCTTACTGCCTACCAAACATTACTTAGTATCTCAACTTAGAAACTCCAACTCATCTTGTCTACGGCTGACTAATCATTTGCCAGTGTATCAACCTGCTCCCCCTTTTGTTTAGTCATTTTTGACCTTTCCTTAGGATATTATATCTAATATGTGCAAGGGGAACAAGGACTAAGACAAATATCAAGAAAGATGGACAGAGTAAGTGACATTGATCTGCATACCATTTACGTGTTCTCCATTACTACTTCCTCGTAACACTCTCCACAGCTCTGGTAACAGATTACTATCATCTGGTAACATATTAATATCATCTGCTAAATGCCTTACAACTCTATTTTATCTCCACAAAAAATAAAAGGTAAAGATATATTCTTCAGAGGGTAAAGATTTTTGAGGATAAAAAATGTCTTATTCATTGCTTATTCCGAGCATTTGGCATAACTTCTGATACATAGTAGATATGCAATATATAAGTTAATAAAAGAATGATATATATAAAGAATTAACTGTTTCTGGAAGAAGGTGTGTTCTTTTTCTGAAACTTTATGACACAGATTGAAAAATCATTTATCATTTTTTAAAATAATTTTTAATTTTTCAATTACAATTGATGTACATTATCAGTTTCAATTATACGACATAGTGAGTAGACATATAACTTATAAAGTGATCAC
Organism: Macroglossus sobrinus; assembly: GCA_004027375.1. Classification (NCBI taxonomy): domain Eukaryota; kingdom Metazoa; phylum Chordata; class Mammalia; order Chiroptera; family Pteropodidae; genus Macroglossus; species Macroglossus sobrinus. The sequence goes on from PVKZ01000129.1 coordinate 1,375,305, forward strand.
TCTGATAAGTCTCGTACTCATCTAACACCAAACATAGTTATTATAGTATTATTGACTATTTTTCCCTGTGCTGTACTTTATATTCCCATGACTGTTTTTATAACTGGCAATCTGCACATCTTAGTCCCTTCTCCTTTTCCACCTATCTGTCCAATACCCCTCCCATCTGAAAACCATCAGTTCTCTGTATCTATGAGTTTATTGATGTTTAATTTGTTCACTTATTTTGTTTATTAGATTCCACATATAAGCAAAATCATTTGGTATTTGTCTTTATCTCACTTATTTCACTTACATTAATAACTTCTAGGTCTATCCAAGTTGTCACAAATGTCAGGATTCCAGTCTTTTTTATGGCTAAGTAATATTCCATTGTATATATGTACCACTTCTTTATCTGTTCATCCATTGATGGACACCTAGGTTGCCTCAATATTTTGGGTATTGTAAATAATACTACAAGGAACATATGGATGCACATGTCCCTGTGAAGTGGTGTTTTACGTTTCTTCAGATAAATATTCAGAATGGGATAACTGGGTCCTTCTTTGTCTCTTTTTATAACCTTTGTTTTAAAGTCTATTCTGTCTGGTACAAGTATTGCTACTCCAGGTTTTTGTTTTTATTTGCAATTTCATGAAATATCTTTTTTCCATTCATAGTCTGTGTGTGTCTTTTGATGTGAAGTGTGAGTTGCTTGTAGGCAGCATATGGAAGGGTCTTGTTTCCTTAACCATTCAGTCACTCTAGTTTTTGATTGGAGCATTTAATCCATTTACATTTAAGGTAATTGTTGATATGTAGTTATTGCCATTTTATTATTCATATTTTTTATTCATTTTTTTTTCCTTTTTAAAGAAGTTTCTCCAGCACTTCCTGTAATACTGGCTTGGTGTTGATATATCCTTTAGGTATTTCTTCTTTAGGGAGCTCTTTATCTGTCCTTTAATTCTAAATAATAGCTTTGCTGGGTAGAGTAATCTTGGTTGTAGGTCCTTGCTTTTTATCATTTTGAATATTTGTGCCAGTTCCTTCTCATCTAAAAAGTTTCAGTTGAGAAATCAGCTGACCATCTCATGGGAGCTCCCTTGGAGGTAACTAACTGCTTTTCTCATGCTGCTTTTAAAACTCTGTCTTTACCTTTGGCATTTAATTATAATGTGTTGTGGTGTGGGCCTCTTTGATTTCATCTAGTTTTGGACTCTGAACTTCCTGGAGTTGTACTATTTCCTTCACCAGATGAGAAAAGATTTTTTCATTATTTCTTCAAATACGTTTTCACTTCCTTGCTTGTTCTCATTCTCTTCTGGTACCCCAATGATACAAATGTTGGTACACTTGACATTGTCCCAGAGACCCCTTAACTATCCTCTTTTTTTTATCCTATTTTTTTTTTTTTTTTGCTGTTCTGATTGTGTGTTTTCTGCTACCTTGTTTTCCGAATTGCTGATTTGATCCTCTGCTGGAAACAAGTCATTTTAACAGGTACTTCTTTTTGTAGAATGACACTTCTCTATCTTATTAGGCATTCTTTGCTGAGCCTTTTATAAGAAATATTAACATTTCTCATCAGTACCAATGGGAGGAAAAAAAAACTATTATCAGGTGCTAAGTGCCTCTTCAAAGTGAACATCTTGGTTGGAGCCAGGTGAGAACTGGGAATGTCTACATTGCTCCACAAGACTTTGCTCTGTGATTTTGCTCCATCACTCTTAGTCTCAGGCCTCTTTCTTTAAGCTTCCAGGTTAAAGTCCTCTTGCTATTTTTATTTGTTTACTTGAACCGTAGTTATTTCCAGCTGTTAGCTGTAGTGCAGTAACCATTTAAAGGCCTGTCCCACTTCCTTCTAGAGATAATTGATGCTAATTAGGCATGAAAAAATCTATTTGAATAACTGATAGAGAAGTTTCAGTTTCTTTTAATAAAACCCTCAAACTTGATCATATGTGAAAGTAAGCCATTTCAATGAAAGAAACTGATTTTTTAAAATAATCTTAAGTCAGTAAACTAGGAAAACAGAGAAAATGGTTGTGCATAATTGAAATTTGTGTTTATTATCCCCTTGGTCCTGCCCTAATGGATTCATGGGAATGGACTATAATGAACAAACAGTTGTTCTGATGAATGAGTTTATTGTTTAATTCATAAAACATATGGTAGGCTTCATTCTGTAAGAAGTATTTGGGAAAATGAAAATCAAGAATAAATAAATGATATTACATTAAAGCAGTGTTTTGAAGCAGAACAAAAAGGTCAATTATTAGGGTTTTATTGATCTGGAAAAGAGGAAATCCTAGTTCTGTGCTAGACACAATTGAGCAAAGCTTGGCTTCAAATTAGAGCTGAAGAATATGTTTTTTTAAAACCCAGTGTATGTCGCTCACAATTGTTACACTCAGCTATGTTATCACAGGTTTGCTCTATAAATTCATACTGCAAAATTAATGAATGCTCTACACAAGGAGCAGTTACCACCTTCATATTAGCCTGAATATGCAGGCTTATGCTGTACTATCAAATAACTCCAAAGTCACAGTGGTTTAACTGAACAAAAGTTTATTTTTGCCTTTCACAAAGTGTACTGCTAGTTCAAGTAATTCTCCAAGGTAGGCTTTATGATCTTACTTTACTTGTACTTCCAAGATGGATGATTACTTCACCACAGAAGATGGTGCTAAAGTGCCTTCTACCAACAATTAAATACTTCAATCAGAAAGTGTTACATAGTACCCAAACTCTGAAAATGGTCTCAGAACCATTATCATAACACGGAAATGCTATAGAGCTTTATCAGTACTGCCTCAATTTCCTCATTTCTAAATTGTAGACCATAGGCAAGCACTCCTTGGTTTATGTCTTCTGCCTTGAAGAATACTAAATTTTTACCAGAAGAAGATAATGGCAGGAAAGAACTCAGTTTGATTCTTGGATCCAACAACTCTGAGGTGAATGACCTTGGGACAAATTATTGAACTCCAAGTCTCACTTTCCTCATTTGTCAGATGGGGATAATAGTAGTATCGATTTAATAGGACTGTGTTATTAAAAGGAATAATATATGAAAAGTGGGTGGCATTGAATAAGAACTCAATATAAATACTTGTCCCTCCCAGGAAGTGCAATCAGGCCCAAATCTACGCTTGCTGCTCATGTAATACCTTCTCCATCTATTGAGAAATGCCCTTGAGAGAAAGAGATTAAGGTGTACTGGCTGGAGAAAACTGAACTGGAGAACAAGCAACTGTCAATCTAAAAATCTCCATTGGGAAACTTTAAAGCATCTGTGTCACTAGAGTCAATGTTGTCTCTGATCTCTGTAAATGCCGCCTTATAAGCAGATTTCAGTGAGAACTTTGTAAGTTCTTTGGAAATGATGGTGATATACAATAGGCAACCTAATTTTCTGGACCATTTCAAAATTTATTTAATATAATTGAAAAATAAAGATCTATGTTAGCCTGGTATATAAAGCCTACATAAGTCTATGTAAGATATGTCCCAAAAGTACACTTTGCTTTTTAAAGTTACTCTCAAAAAGAGATATAAATGTAACTCTATTTAAATAAAACCCACTATGAAAAATCTGAATTTATGAAAAATAATTACAGGTATAATTCCTCATTTTACAATGAGATTCAGAATAAAGTACATTTAAATAGCAAGACTTCACACTTTAAAGTAATCTGATTTACCAAAAAACTTATGAGACTACAACTCTAACTATATAGGTTCCTAATAGAACCATGGATCTTCACTAGATGACTTCATTTATTCTCTTCATTTTTATAGCTTTCCAAAAGAATCATGTCAAAGCCAAAAGAGCATATTCATGGAAATGTAGACTAAGATGATTTCCTATTCCTAGAGAGGGAAAGAGTCTTGTTTTCAGAGTTGCTACATTATATTAAACAACAACAACAAAAGGACATGTGGCTCATACACAGGGAAAAAAGCAATCTCTAGAAACTGTCCCTGAGAAAACCCTGATGTCAGATTTACTAGGCAAAGACTTAAATTAGTTAGTTTAGATATGTTCAAAGTACTAAAGGAAACCATGTCTGAAGAATGAAAGTATGAGAACAATATCACTAAATATAGAATATCAATAAAGAGATAAAAAGTATTTTAAAAAGAGCTAAAAAGAAAGTCTGGAGTTGAAAAGTACAATAACTGAAATTAAAAATTCTGTAGAGGCACTCAACAGCAGATTTGAGCTAACAAAAGGGAGAAGCAGTAACTTGAAAATATGTTTACCCAGTCTGTGGAACAGAAAGTTAAAATAATAAATATAAATAAACAGAGTCTCAGAGAACCATGGAGCACCACTGAATATATAAACATAGGTTTAATGGGAATTCAAGAAGAAGAGGACTTAAAATATCAGAAGGAATATTTGGAGAATAATGGCTGAAAACCTTCCAAATCTGATTTTAAAACATTACACATCTAAGAGCGTTAATGAACTCCTAATAGGATAATCTCAGAGACTCATCATAATAAAACTATTGAATATCAAAGACAAATAGAAAATATTGAAAGCAGCAAAAGAAGCAACTTCATACCCCTATAAGAGACTCTCAAGAGTTAACAGTTGTTTTCTCATAAGAAACTATGGATCTCAGAAGGTAGTAGGATGACATACTTAATGTGCTAGAAAAAAAAATTGTCAATAAGAAAAATTATCCTAAAAAATGAAGGAAAAATTTAGACATTTTCAGATACACAAAACTAGAGAATTTATTGCTAGTAGATCTTTCCTGCAAGAGATATTACTATGAATTAATGTACACTAAAATAATGAGATGATCTAAATAAACTGAACAAATTCTTATACACAAACTATTGAAACTTTTTAAGAAATGGAATATCTGAATAGAACTATAACAAGGAAAGATATAGAATTAACAATCAAAAACTTCCCATGAAGAAAATCCTAGAACCAGATGACTTCACTGGTGAATTCTAGCAAATATTTAAAGAACACCAATCCTCTACAAACTCTTTTGAGAAAATCAAAAACACTTCAGAACTCATATAATGAGATCAAGATAACCCTGATACAAAAACTAGACAAAACTAGTGTCACAAGAATAGAAAAGTTTAAATCAGTATGTCTTATGAATATAGAAACAAAAATCCTTAAAAAATATCTAGCACACTGAATCTATTAATATATAACAAGGATTGTACACCATGACCAAATGGAATTTATTACAGAAAAGAAAGATTTATTTAACATACAAAACTCAATTAATGAAATACATGAAAAATCTGGCTCAAGTCCAAAATTCTATGTGTGATCTTTCAGGAACACACAGCAGACTTTGTGCAGGTCCATCAGCCTTTCTACTGCAATTTCTGATGAGAGTTGCACTAAAGGACTCAGGCTCCCCTGACTAACTTTGCTCTTATGAATATTACCTTCTTAGCTCAGGAACCTTTGTTGAGAAATTTCCTTACCAGAGGACCCTCAGCCAAGGCCTCTCTCAGGTGCTACTGCCAAACCCACCTTGAAGACACCTTTCCTCTCTCAGTATTAAGTGTTTTCCCACTCCTAGCCCTTCTTCCTCTCTCTCCTCTGAACCTCTGGGTCCACAAAACAGCAGGACCTTTTTGTTTGGGGCTTCCTCAGCAATGATCCTCCTGTGTGCACTGATATATCTGACTTCCAAGTACCATTTAGTGAAGAAAAATTGGAACATTGGGGAGCTGGAACTTTTTCCTGTTTAGCCTCTTATTTATACTGTCATTGTAAGTGTTTGAAGCTTAGCTGTTAGTTTTATTTTGGTTTGTTGTTTTAATTGAGCACCTAGACCTAACAGCTAGCTCAGTTCTCTCCAGTTCTGGGCAATATGCCATATTAATAAAATATGGACAAAAACCATATGATCATCTCAATAGATAAAAGAAAAGCATTTGACAAAATCTAACAGCATTTTATGATAAAATCACAAGAAACCAAGAACAGAAGGATATTTCTCAACCTGATAAAGAACATCTAAAAAAAAAAACCTCACTGCTAACATCATACTTAAAAGAGAAAGCTTTCCCTCTAAGATCAGGAACAAGACAAAGAAATCGACTCTCATCATGTCTGTTCCACATTGTACTTGATATTTTAGTCAGGGCAATTAGGGAAAACAAAAGGTATCTATATTGTAAAGAAAGAAAGCTATTGGAAAATTCTAAGGGAGCCACCAAAGTATTAAAACTAATAAATTAATTCAGCAAAGTTGCAATATAAAAAATTAATATATAAAAATCAACTGTATTTCTATATACTATGAACAATCTGAAAATGAAATTAGGGAAATAGTTGCATTTATAATAATTTCCAAAACACAATAGTAATAAATTTAACAAAAAAAAAGTAAGACTTGTACACTGAAAAGTACAAAATATTGTTGAAAGACATTTTAAAGAGAAATAAATAAATGGAAATAGATCTTATTTTAATGGGTTGGAAGATTTAATATGGTTAAGATGGCATACCCTTCAGACTGAACCACAAATTCAATAAATCTTATCAAAATCCCAAGTTTTTTTTAATAGAAATTGACAGACTGATCCTAAAATTCATATGGAAGTTCAAAGGGTACAGGAAAGCCAAAACAACCTTAAGGAAAAAAGTTTTAAAGTTGGAGAATTCATTCTTTCTGATATCAACAATAAAACTACAATAATAAACACTGTGAGGTACTGGTCTAGGATAGACTTATACATCAATGGAATAGAATTAAGAGTCTAAAAAAGCATATGTTTTTATTAAGTCAAGTTCACATTTATGTACATACTTTATTATACCTATTTTAATACATATCATATGTATATATTTATAGATATATTACATATATTATATATGCAAAATGTATATACATTTTAACCCATAGACATTATATTGTGAACTTTTTTTAGAACAAAAAATTTTTTAAATATTCTAAGGAATCTTTGTTCTGGAAAAGTTGACTAATATTGTGTCCACATTTCAATTCAAGCTCATCTATTGCTTGAGCAAATGTAAGTTTCTAGGGGTAAGTCGTCATGTTCAAAATCATTTCGAAGAATAGCAAAATTGAGTGTCAAGATTTACTAAGTATGAAGATGTTGTAGGAAAATGGTTCAACATAGTATTTTTACAAAATTCTTTTTCCCTCAATATCTTCTCCTTTCATAAATATTCCTGTTTTCAAGTACAGGTCTGTAGTCAAAGACTATATGCTGGCTAATGATTAAACAGCTGCCCTGATTATTTGCCAAGCTAATGTTGTACAAGAATATTGCATGTTGAGTGATAAAAACCTTGGATACCACACATTAACCCTGGTACAATATGTATTCTAAAATATCCCTTATTTGAATAGGAAAGTTTAAAACATTTTAAGTGTTTTTTTTTTTTTCTGTTTGCGTTTCACTCAGAGACTAAAAAACCACACATGCTTTTCTCAGTGCAAAAACATTTCTAGTATCCTAATTTAGGAATAAAAATTAGAAATAGATTAAGACACCAAATTCAAAACAAAAGTACCATGATCTTCCTGGGCACTTAAATGATATAAAAACATTTTGAGCAATGGTTCTTATAAAACAGACCCTATCTATAGTGTTATAGAAGTATTTCAAAAGATGGTTTAGGTTAAACAAATGGTAGCCATTAAAAAGCATTCAGATAATATGTTGTTTTCTATGCCCTTAGCCAATTAATTGGTTATCAGTTACAGCATAATAATGGCCAATTTTTTGGATAAAGGCAATTGAGGTGCTCATGCTTAAATATGCTCAAAGCCACCCAGTGACTCAGTGGCAGCTTGGAAGCCCTGGTTCTTTAACTCCCAGGCCTGGTTCTAATGAAGCTGGGTCACAAGACCTTTATATTAGAACTTATAAAAACACATTTAATGTGAGACAACTAGTTAGAAAAATATGACCTTTCAAATTATATCACCATTTTCCACATAAAAGCTTCAGCCATCCTCTTAATTCATGCGACCTTTGGAAGCTATAAAATCACTTCCTAGGAAGAGTTTATGTAGATCTGATTAGGGGCCTGTTCCTTCTGACCCAGAGTGAGTTGGAGCCAGCCACCCACAGCACAACCCGGGAAGTATCAAAATCCACTCAGCACAGGGAGAAATTTGCTGCCTGAGAAAGATTTATCTGAGCACTGCAATGAACTGCCTAAACACAGAGTTGGTTAAGCCAGCTAAAAATTTAATCTTTATCTCTTGATTGCAAACCAAAGAAAATTTTTAGACTTGCCAACTGCCTAGAGAAGAATGTTTCAGAAATGTTAACAAATACAGGACCCTGTAAATGAAAATGCTGAGTATTTATGCGCAAAAATTGAAGTCATCTATAAAAGGAAATGCTGCCTAATGGAAAATTTGGTGTATTTAATGGAATTTTTATCTTTTAATAAAGCAGTTTTAATTTTAAATTGTTAGTGAATGGCTTGTGAAACAAGAAAGAGCAGAGGGCTTAGAAATATTATATTTGATATCTTAAAAATGTATCCTGTATTTAATATAAAGCCTTCTTTATACTATAACTACATTATAGGAAATGCTAAAGAGTTGAATGAATGAGAAAAATACAACCAAATTATTTGAATCTATGTTCAGTACTTTTTCAAAATACAGACTTATGTACATGTTGAGATCTTATTTTTCATGTACTTCTTAATCTACTTTTGTTCTCAGAACATTATAATGTAACATTTCCTTTGTGTGATTACAAATTCTATGAGAACACAATGTTAAATTGCTATTTATTATTTAGCATGTAAATATACCATTATTTATTAAAATATTTTATCATAGGTGAAAATTTTGACAATATTCAAATGTTTGTATTATAAATTACAATCCAGTGAACATCTTTGTGGATAAAAGATCTTTATGCATTTCAGCTTCTGTTTTTTGGAATAGATGAACTACTGAATTACCTTCACTTTCATCACTGAAGGTGAAAAGCACCAAAAAAAAAAAACTTTCTCTTTTCTCCAGTATATTAATATCTATAGTTATTGAATTTGGACTACAAGCCAGAGAACCACATTTACTATTACATTTTTACCTGTAGGCCACTCATATTCCAGATATATTTTTTTTTTGGATAATTACTCTGCTTTGAATAAGACCACAGACCCATTCAAGCTATAAAAATGAACCTTGAACAAAAGATAACTAGAATTATATAAGAAAGAGGAAGAATAAGTGATACTCTTAGCTTTGGTGATTTTTAATTGACTTTGAAAATCTTTTTTATCTTATGTTTTATTGCCATAAAGCTTAAAATCTTACAGGAGTCCAAGGGAATGGTTTTCCAAGCTCATTTTTTTTTATTTTTGTATATATATTTATTTTTATAGCTTCCCTATAGAAACATTTAGAGTTCTCTTCTGTTTCAAGAAAAAATTTTATGCTAAGTAAGGCTTGCTATCCTCAGAGGCAGTATTGGCATCCTGAGACAATTTTGGTCATCTGATTCCTGAGCTCTGGCCAAAATGTATAATTGTGCCTGGTTAAATTTAGTTCTCTCTGACATCAGACATCATAGAGGAAAGCAACCCCACACATTTTTCTTCAAAAAGGGTGGAGAATTTGTATAGATGATTCAGAATCAAGGAATGAAAATGACAATAAACATTCAAATGCAATCCTGAAAACAGAAATCTCTCCAAGCCTGTTGGCTAAAGAGACAATAGAAAATTCCTAAGTGGAACTGAGAGATGTGACTCCTGTGGTTAGTGGCAAGGAGTCACCTGGGGCACCATCAGGAAGTAAAGGAGAGACAACAGAGCAAGGACCTATTGCGTCTGTTTACCAAGTTCTGTAAGCTTCACCAACTATCATGTAGTCTTTTTGTGGAAACTAGATAAACAACTTGCATCACTGCAGCTATTTCACTCTATCAGAGAAGAAGGGAGAGTTCTGTGAACTGAAGATATCATGAAGGTATGTGGGTCTCTCCAAACAATCATTATACAAAAGAATAAAGAAGTTGAAGTATATTCTGCCAAAGACTGATTTAAAATATATTTAGAAAAATATTTTGAAACATATAGATGTTTACCACCTGTTCCCAGATGCATTCATGTAGCTGTGACACCCTCTCTGTCAGCCCTCCATGTTGGGGGTTTTCTAGGCCAAAGAGACCAAACATCTCTTTCTTTCTATCCCCAACTCAGAGACACTGGTAGGAGCTCTCGTCCTCCAAGATTTAAAATGTCTTTACATCTATCCAGCACCACAGCTGCAGGAATATAAAGGAGAGATGAATGAAGGAAGAAGACTTCTGCCCTCTCTTTATTCCATCTTCCTCTCATCATTGCTTATCAACATTTCTTAATTGAGGAGTTGACGTTGTAGGTTTTATCATTTTTTTGTACTCATTAAGTTTTGATGGATCCTTACTCTTCTACATCTCTATTTCTTTGGAACCTCAAGTTATTCAACAGGATCTTTCCTAGGGGATCTGGGGTCTGCAGGGAGGAACATAATATGGTGTCCATAATGTGGGACAAGCCTATGCAGTTAGCCTTATCTAACTAGTATATTTAATTTAGAAGGTATTTTCTGGCTCAGAAAAATTTTGATATAAATCTAACTTTTCCTTTCTCCTTCACTCCTATTCCACCCTGCTTTCCTCCTTGGTGCCTCTGTCTGAGTCCCTTCATTAGGCTTATCCTTTCTTGATCCTTCAATCCACAATCTATTAACAAATCCTCTAGCTCAACTGTTACTTCTGGAAAGCCTTTCCTAACACCACCACATGGTTTGTCATCCTCCTCGTGGTACTTGGGACTTTTCCTTGTTTTTTCATCACATTTGCAATTGTATTATCTGCAGTCTTCCCCTCTAAATTCTCATTTTTATGAGGCATGAGTCACATCTTTTTTTGCTTTCTTCTGTGTTCCTACAGGACACCACAGTTCTTGGCACACAGTAGGTGCTTAAAAAATATTTGTCGAAAGAGTGAATAAAGAGGCAAAAGTACTTCACAAATTCACATTTGTTCCTCTTCAAGCAATACTCCTGTTGGGTACATTTCTAACAGAGTCATTTATATGATTTGGGAAACTTGAAAATAATTCTATTTCCATCTGGATCTCTAGCATTTAGTATTGTTAAAACCAGTGTCTTTAATAAAATACAACCAAATTTCAAGTAGAAAAATAGAAGAAATAGAGGAAGAAACACTCTTTTTAAAAACAGGCAAGCTCTGTGGGTCATTCACTTCTAATGAGCAGAAGGAATTTTATTTATTGGCCCCAATTTCATTAACATCTGCCCGTGATTTTTCAATAAGGATGTAACTACACACCTCTGATTTTCTTCTTAAAATATGTGTGATGTAGATTCAGGTACATTCCTTCAGTAAGTACAAAATGATTCATAAGATATATAACATCAAGGAAGGTTTGACCAAGAAAACAAAAGGTAACTAGAACACAATTGCTTGACTGGTGTTACTAAGTTACTATCCAATAAACTTCCCACTTATCTTGGGCTTCTCCCTTTTTCAATTCCACTTAACCAAGGTTGCAGCTACCTTAATATAGTTAACCTTAATATTTATTAAAGAATCTGACCAGAAAGGTGGCTCTTCATAGTACCAGGAAGCTGAATGTTTCTTAACAAAAAAGAAAGACAGAAAAAAGAAAGAAA